>JAHWFO010097618.1:1386260-1409655 GCA_023313115.1 Rhysida immarginata
AGTAAACCAATAACCATTATCATTATTTTCTCGTGATATTCACTCATTGCACCTTGTTACGAGTCGTTTGATATATTACATGCCATATCTTAGCATTGAAATTTCCAATGGTACCATATGGTTTCATAGGGCACCATTAGGGCACGTGCTAGTAAACGAATAACCATTATCATTATTTTCTCGTGATATTCACTCATGGCACCTTGTTACGAGTCGTTTGATATATTACATGCCATATCTTAGCATTGAAAGTTCCAATGGTACCATATGGTTTCATAGTGCACCATTAGGGCACGTGCTACTAAACCAATAACAATTATCATTATTTTCATATGATATTCACTCATTACATGTTGTTACGAGTCGTTTGATATATTACATGCCATGGTTTAGAATCGAAAGTTCAAATGGTACCATATCATGCCATAGGGCACCATTAGTGTACGTGCTACTAAACTGTTAACCATTATCATTATTTTCTCGTGATAGTCACTCATGGCATGTTGTTACGAGTCGTTTAATATATTACATGCCATATCTTAGCATTGAAAGTTCCAAGGTTACCATATGGTATCATAGGGCACCATTAGGGCACGTGCTACTAAACCAATAACTATGATCAATATTTACACGTGATATTCACTCATGGCACGTTATTACGAGTCGTTTGATATATTACATGCCATATCTTAGCTTTGAAAGTTCCAATGGTACCACTTGGTACCATTAAAACACGTACTACTAAACAATTCAGACATCACTATATACCGTTATATTCATTCATGAGACATCCTTGCACGTACACGTGCCATTAGACCGATACTTGCTATCACTAGTTACTCTTTTATATTCGTTCATGATATGTTGTGACAATTTGTTTGATATATTACATGCCATATCTTGTTATAGGAAATGTTTAAGAGGGTATCATAATGGTACCATTAAAGCACGTGCTATTAGAGCACGTGCTTATTCCTGCTATCTCACGTTCGTACTTCTGCGTACTCAGTCCCATTTTAATGGATTGGTGAAAACAGACTGTGAAAAAGTTAATTCGTTTTCAAGTTATCGTAATAAATGCTAAGCTCCCTAGGAATAAAAAAATTCTCTTGATTTAGGGACCGAACTGCCCTTTTAATAATCGTCAAACACGTGCATCCTGCACGCATACCATCTCATTAACGTTTAGAGCACGCGCAGAACCGAACCCATGTTCTCAACACGCGTTTTACCAAATGCGAGGATAATTCGTTTCTTCCAGCAATTCAAGACATGATTGAATGAATTGTGAGATTGCAATACATGCAATTCAATACATGCAACGCAATTAATTGTGGGATTGTTTACAGACGGACGGACGGGCGGACGGACGGACGGACAGCTGGACAAACCGATCACATAAGCACATTTCTATATATAGAAAATGTGCTATAAATGCAGGAAAGAATATAATGTACAGGGTGGCGCAAAATTAATCACTCTATCGGAAGATGGCGCAATTATTGCAAATGGAACCATATTTGACATTTGTGAACTAGACAGCTGCAGAATACAAACAGACAATCAATTTTTTGAGCCGTATTTTTTTGAGGACGCCATTAGCAATACGGAAACTGTTACTGGCGAACGTTACAGGGCCATGATAAACGACTTCTTACTGCCGGAATTCGAGGAGCGGGGCTTGGTGAACATGTGGTTTCAACAAGACTGTGCAACCGCACACACAGCACGAGCCACAGTGGATATTGTGAAGGATGTGTTTCCTGGTCGCGTAATCTCCCGTTTTGGCGATTTGGCACGGCCAGCAAGAACGCCCGATTTATCCGCCCCAGACTTCTTTCTTTGGGGCTACTTGAAGTCGCGGGTTTATGCCAACAAGCCTCAGACAATCGCAGCCCTTAAAGAGAATATTCGACAGTAATGGGAACAGTTATCACCGGAAATCTTGCGGAAAATCATGGAAAATGCGATAAAACGGGTACAAATGTGTATCAACACTGGCGGCAGCCACTTGACGTATGTCATCTTTTACACTTAACAGAAAAAATTATAACGGTCCTAATAAAGATTTCCATCACTCAAAATCATTTTTTTTTTTTTAGTAAAAAAGTTATACAAAAAAATGACTTAGTTTCGAATCTGCAACCCGAAACATTGAATCATGATAATGTTTTTAGATGCAACAAATAAATAAATATTTTATATAGTACATAAACCTTTTATTTATTTATCAATAGGCATTAAGAAACCTGGCAGGGGCGCTGCAGTCGCTTTACATTTTGCGCCATCTAGTGCGTAAAATTTGTACTTTTATATTGTAAATAAAGATTTTCATTTGCTTGATTGGAAATATTTTTAGATTGGTGGAATAAAGATGGCATGTAATCAGCACTATTTGGATGGTTTATTGGATGGCCACAGTAAAAACGTTTTCCACATATCTTGATGTTACTTGAATTCCATATTTTATCCTTACTATCGAAAATGTAAATATGTATAAAACCATTAATGCATTTGTGTAAGTATTAAAAAGAGTTAATACTTTATCTGCCTAATTATTTTAATCCATTTGTTTTGCCATTCAGAATTCTTTTTTATACTTGGCAAATTAAACAGATATCTTTGGTATCGAATAACTATTCGAATTACATCCTAGGATGCAGCAATACATGCCGCCACACGTCCTTTTTAGTGACAGTTTTACAGCATTTTCTATTGAAGAATCCGCCATTTTACAATATAATAATTTTAAATGTCAATACTAGGTAGCGCTAAAATCATAATAATTATAGTGTCAAGTTTCCTATGGACGAGTCTACAGAATCATGTACATCGGTAATACTGAATAAGGGCTTAGAATGACTGATGTATGAAATATAAGCACGAATATCGAGTCTCTCGAAATGTCGAGTAAACACAGTGTCTATACTGAAGGTTCCTCTCCTTACTCGCGTCTGTGGTCACAATCGAATGCGGAACAACAAACACGGCACGTGTAAGCTTTTTGCAGTATCTAAAATAATAAAAAGAGTGTATTTTGTATTGAAAAATTAAAATTATTCACGCGTAACATTCTTTTTAGCCGGAAAGTTATTCTTAACTATAGAGAGGAAGGAATTTGTAGAAATAAATTAAGCACTTCAAAGTAAATGTACATAGAAATTATGTAACCAGGGCGTAAATTATAGATAAGTTGAAAACTTCAAAAACCATCAAAAGATCTAAATGTTTCAAAATAATAAATTATGAATTAAATTATGAAA
This sequence comes from Rhysida immarginata, assembly GCA_023313115.1. Lineage (NCBI taxonomy): Eukaryota > Metazoa > Arthropoda > Chilopoda > Scolopendromorpha > Scolopendridae > Rhysida > Rhysida immarginata. The sequence goes on from JAHWFO010097618.1 coordinate 1,389,524, forward strand.
CATAAAATATATTTATTGTAATGGAAATGAGTTTATTCCAATACACTAGGATTCATTAGTCTTCATTCAAAACGCTAAAAACAAAACAGTAGGCCATCACATGGCTAGGTAAGAGAGCGAAGTATAGCTGCGCTATCTGTTGCCACACATTAATATATTTCATAATATCTCTGTAGTAAAGATTTAAACAAGAATGATTTTACCGCCAAAGCGGATAAATGGAGCACATTTTCGTGTTATAGCATCATACATGGTTATATAGAATTAACTAACATTTTAAAATACTTTAGAAAAAATATATAAATATGAAAACTAAATTGTAAATTACTATTTATGTAAACAAGTGTATAGAGAGAATTTGAACAAATAAACTTCAAGAACTGAAAGGTTAAATGGAGAGTGAAGTTATTCTTTATATATTTGAACAAATAAAATTTGTTCGTACTTGTTCGTGCTCTTTCCCATAGTAATGGTTTGGTGAAAACAGAGTGTAAAAAGGTTAATTCGTTTTCAAGTTATCGTAATAAATAATACGCTCCGTACGAATAATAAAATTCTTTTGATTTATAGACAGTTCTGCCCTTTCATTAATCGTCATTCACGTGCATCCTTCACGCGCACCATCTCATTAACACGCGCAGACCCGAACCGATGTGCTCAGTACGCCGGGTACCTCTGCTTGTGTGCTAATAAAAACTATTGCTCAGACAACAATGGTCTTTTCAGTTCCGGCGTGTGCGTCAAGCCGGCGCCAACAATGGTTAAACGCAAGGTGATCTAGAACAAGGTGGGGGTCTGTTTGCCGGAAGTAGTAAAAATTTTGACGTCACTGGAATACATCGAAACCTATACCCGCTAAATCGAAACCTCAACAGAAACTAAAACATGGCGGCAATGAAAGCAGTCGTGCGATAGCCACACTTGACGACTCGTTCATTTCCTTCACAATTCTCATTCTTTATACTATATATTTTAATTAAATAATAATGCCATTATATGAAGGGACTTACGTAATTTATAATTATTGTAAAATGTACTTACGTATTATCTTTTTAATGTGAACACAGGGTTGATGTTAACTATCAGCACATCGCGCGATAACTGATCATGCGACCAAGGTAAGTGAAATTTACTGAGACTAAATAGAAAAAGGGTTATATATCAGTTCGTTAGAAGGGGTCTTTAAAATGTAAAATTATTTACCTTGGTCTCATGTTCACTCATCGCGCTATGTGCGGATAGTTAAGCGAACACAGAGACAAGGACGGTAACGTATTTCTCATTATCATTAGGCCTAGTTATCATTCCTCGTTAAGATTTCGAAATTGATTCGTCGGAACCGTTGGCAGTTAAGAGACAGATGATAATTTCGATATTATTTCTTAATAACTTTATTTATGCAGGCATTAGGAAATTTTAATTTATAAAATAGTAAGTTTACAAATAAACGTTTCTTCAGAAATCAACGTAAGAGTTTTGTTTTTTTACGTGAAAACGTTTTCTTTTGTGACCAGAATAATGGCTACCGCACACGCCGGAAGTAAAGCCATAAGTCTTCCAGTGACGTCACAATACGCATGCGCGTTAAGCACTTCTGACAAACTGGACCTACCTGTTATTCTAGATTACCTTGGGTTAAACGTGCATCAACAATGGAAAACTGTTTCCGTAAGACTTTTTGGTGTCGTTTTTCGCATCACGTTTTTTGTAGATAGATGTCCAGCCTTAAAACATTATCATGTTAAAACAAAATTGGATGATTAATCTTGCGCCACTTGTATAATGTATAAAAAATGTATAAACAAAACTAGGTACCAAAGAGTAACTAAAAATTCATTGACATAAAATCTATTGATATTAAAATAAAAACAGCAAAAAAAAATCATAATAAAAGCCTAACATTTTCATTCACAGTTTCTTTATACGTTTCATACGACATAACATTGATATCAATAAGGTTTGACATATTACAAAACTTGTACATTCGGAAAAAAGGAAGGTTATTTATAACTGTCTTCCTTGAGAAAGGTAAGTAAAATATATCATTACGTCTGGAATTAAGTTTGGGAACACGTAAATTTACAGAGTTAAGAAAACTAGATGAATAACTTATACTGCGGTAAAATTTAAATAGATAGCAAAGATCAATTACAGTACGTCTATTGATCAATGGGTCACAATTAAAAAAATCTCGTAGATAGGAGTTTGATACATAAAAGTTATCATTAAAAAATGTAGGATGGAAACGACGAAACAGAGAGCGTAAAAAATCTGTTTGAACCTTTTTCAAGAAAAGCTGAAATTTAATATGAGAAGGAGACCAAATGACAGAAGCATATTCTAAAATTGGTCTGACTTATGTATTAAAAAGAAAAATTGAAAAGCCAACATTATTAAAACTTAGGGAGTTTCTGACAATAAAGTATGAACCACAACAGGCTTTGGAGATAATAGAGTGAATGTGATCAACAAACGAAAGTTTGGAATTAAATATAACACCTAGGTCGTTTGCAATAGATTTTTGTTGTAATTTACAACCATTTAAACTGTAATTAAAATTAAAGACTGTTTTCTTAAGGGAATAGGTGATATAGTGACATTTGCCATTTGTGAACAGATTATTTTGAATGCACCAGGCCCCAATTGAATATAGATCAAGTTGTAAATTTTGGCAATCGATAGGATTATGAATAATTTTACCTAATTTCATGTCATCAGAAAATAGAAATAATTGAGAAGATTTAATCACATCAGGAATGTCGTTGATAAAGATAATAAATAATAAAGGTCCTAGAATTGATCCCTGAGGAACCCCTGAAGTAGAAATAAAACTAGGAGAGTAACTATTATTTATAACAACATAATTGACTCTATTAGTTAAATAGGAAAAAACCCATTTGGTATAGGAAGGGTGTAATTCATATTTCATTAATTTTTGAAGTAATAGACGGTGATCCACCTTATCAAATGCTTTCTCTAGGTCGATATAAATCATGTCGACTTCTTATTTTGGTTAATGCATCTCCAACGAAATGTACAGAATCCACTAGGTTAGATACTGTTGAGCGACTCCTCATAAAACCGTATTGACACGAAGAAAGATAGGGAGAGACAATAGAATAAATTCTTCTATGCAGCAAATACTCAAAAAACTTTAGCAGAGAAGCTAAGAATTGAAATAGGCCTGTAATTTTTTACGTCGCTTCTATTACCTTTGTTCTTAAAGACAGGAATAACCTTACTATGTTTCCATATATCAGGGAAAATACCCGATTGGAATGAAATATTAAAAATTAAGTAAAAAGGATAAACAAAAAATTTACTACATGCTTTATAAATATATAAAGGAATATTATCCAGTCCATACGAATTTGTATTACTTACTTTGTTAATACCCTGTAATATTTCAGATTCGGAAAACAATTTAATAGAATTGGCCAAGAATTTTTGAAAAATATCATCAAAATGCTTATTATCAATGGAAGATTCATTATAAACTGATTTGAAGTTTTGAGCAAAAGCCGTTACGATATCGTTAACGGTTTCCAATTTTTCATCATTGAGATACATGTTGCCATTAAAAAATCTAGTGTTGGAAACTCTTAACTTATTAATTACTTTCCAGAATTGGATTATGTTTTATATGGTATTGGGCATTTTGCATGTAGCATTTAAAATCACGCTTAACAAATTTCTTTGCCTTAGATCTTAACAGACGAAATTCTTCTCTGTCATGAAAGGAGTTAGTTTTCTTCATTCGTGATCTAGATTTAGATTTAGGCAATTGTATTGTTTCACGACTAAACCATACAGGAAAATTCCTGATACGCTTATTTGTAGTAATAGGAACGCGAATAGAAATGATATAGTGTACAATATTGTAAAATTTAGAAACCATTTCATTTATACAGTTATAAACATTCAAAAAGGACCAATAAACTGAGGAAAAGTAATTGTACAAGGCAGGGAAATTGGCAGCTCTATAATTAAGCTGTGGGGTTAGGTTAACAAATTTTTCAAATATACTAATCTCTTCACCAACAATAGATAAAGGCGGATGATAAGGATCTTCAGGTACTAAGCCATCATCTTTAAGACAAGAAAAACTGGCAAAGTTTACAAAAACTAAGTCAAGTAAACCATCATAACTATTTGCGATGGTATTAATCTGGCTACAATTTAGACTATGCATAAAATTGTTTAAATATGTGTGTTTGGAAGAAATAAAAGTTCTATTAATACTAGTAGAATAATCAGGAACATTAAAATTCGGCTATTACCCGAAAAACATCGCGAGAAGAAAAGGACACTCCACATGGCTTTTCTAGACCTCAAGAAAGCGTTCGATCGTGTACCACGCGAGGTTATATGGTATGCGCTAAGCGAGCGCGGTGTGCCAGAAGAATTGATCTGTTAGATCCAACTACTTTACAAGGAGCCGAAGAGCTGCATACGGGCAGCGGCAGGGACGACAAGTGACTTTCCTGTTAATATCGGTGTCCATCAAGGATCCGCGCTTTCTCCCCTCCTTTTTGTCATAGTAATGGATGTCGTCACCGCCGATCTGCAGAGGCCTGTACCCTGGACTCTGTTGTATGCAGACGACGTGGCAATAACATCTGACAAAAAGGCAGACCTAGAAGAACAGGTACAAAAGTGGAAAGATCGACTGGTGCATTTCGGACTGCGGCTAAATGTTCAGAAGACTGTATATATGACAACAGACCCCAATGAAGATGAAACAATTAAAATCGACGGCTTCGACCTGCCGACGGCAAACAACGTTAAGTATCTGGGCTCTACTCTGGCAGCGGATGGTGGCCTCGGCACGGAAGCTAACGCCCGCATTAACGCAGCTTGGTTGAAATGGAGATCGGCAACCGGAGTTCTCTGCGATAAGAGGATGCCTGAAAGATTGAAATCTAAGATTTACCGTACTGTTATACGGCCCGTGCATATCCATATACTGTAGCTTTATATGGCACGGAATGCTGGCCGCTCACAAAAGCCATAGAAAGGCGACTCAGTGCAATGGAAACCAAGATGCTACGAAGATCAGCTGGTGCCACTCTATTTGATTACATCACTAACGATGACATCAGGCAACGTTTTGGAGTGGTACCAATCACAAGTAAAATATGCGAAAGTCGTCTCAGATGGTACGGCCATGTACTGAGAAGTGGAGAAAACACCATGGCGAGGAAGGGTTTTGAATTGGTGACCGGTAAACGGCCCAAAAGGAAGACCAAAACAACACGTTGCACAATGATTTACGCATCGCTGGCCTCCACCCTGATCAAGCCCACGATAGAGAAAAATGGTGACAAAAATCCAAGATTGCGGACCCCGCCACCACACGGGACAAACGCTAAGAAAAAGAAGAAAGAAGAAGAAGATTAAAATCACCTACTATTAAAAAAAATATCACAAACCGATAACGCAAAAGAAGATGCATTATCTAGAAATAATTTAAAGTCGGGAACAGAAACATAGGGTGGAATATACACTACTGCAACTAAAAATATAGTTGACCCTAGATTAATTTTTAAAAACACATAATCAATAGGAGACACACCAGAGTTAAAATAAATTTTAGAGTAATTAATGTTGTTTTTAACAGCAACTAACACACCACCTCCATCCATATTATTGATAGTTGCTGATCTGTCATTTCTTTCAATGGAGTATCGGTCATCAAAGAGTTCGCCATTATAGATGTGTCCATTCAACCAAGTTTCACTAAGTAAAATAAAATCATATGAGTTTGAGCATACTGCTGAGGAAAAATCAGTTAGTTTTGTTTTGAGACCTCTCACATTTTGATAGAAGAAGGAAATATTATTCATGTAAAACATATCTATAAATTGGTTAAATCATTTTCACACGTGATGATTACTGGCCTAAAATTACTATCTTTCCTCATTAATATTTTCCCTTCCACAGTCCATAAAAATTCATATCCTTTTACGTTTTTAATTTCTCTAGCTTTTTTAAATAAATTGCTTTTATAGGGTGACAAATGCTCATTAATGTAAACAGGATATCTTTCACTGCAAATGTCAAAAAGTCAGTAGAGAGCGATTTTGAGACTGCTTTCTTCTTAATCATTATCAAATGTTTAATCTTCTTTTTCATAAATTTGATTACAATAGGCCTAGGTCTTGTACCATTGGCATCTCTATCTCTGATCCTATGAATAACATCTATATCATCAGAAGTACAGTCTACATCGAGTTTCTTAATGATTTTTAACAGATATTCTGGTAGGTCTTCATTTGGTCTCTCAGGAATACCATGGATAAGTAAGTTGGAGTTATAGGAATACTGAATAGAGTCTTTCTTCTGTAATTTCACAAATTGGTATCCTTTCCTCAAGTCATCATTTTCGGACATTAAGTCAGCAATAGTGGACTCACATTTCTTCAATTTCACTTGTGTTTGCTTTAATTCCCCATGTATATCCTCTATCTTTTTAGATAGAAATTCTACCGAGGCAGCAAGCTCAGATATAACAGATTTCATATCTGCTAGATGTTCCTTAATGCAAGAAGATATGCAATCAAGAATATCTCTTTTGGATAGAGGCTCACCTTCTTTAAACAATGATGCGAGAGGGACACCAGGACAACTAGAACTTCGATAGTACTTTCCTAAGCAAGATGAGCGTCTCCACTGTGTTTCCTCTCTTTGGACAGCTCTGAGATCTTTAACTGTAATGTCTAAACATCTAGCATGAAATTTAGTGTTTTTGCAGTCATTACACTCAAAATAACGTGTTCCAGCTTCTGAGATTTGCTTATTGTAATTTTCTCCGAGCAGATTCCACAAAATTCAACACTAGGTGCCATTACCTCAGGAAAAATTAAAAACAGCAAAAAAGTAGAATAAAAAAAAGAGTAAATGGGATTATTAAGAAATATAAATTGGGATTATTAAGAGTAAAGGGAATTATAAATTATTAAGAATAATGTGAATAATAATAAATAAACGAAGTTAAAAAAAATTTAAGACAGAAAGAATGGGAAAATGGCAAGATTATTCTTTTCTTTACGATAATATAAAAAAATAATAATATATAGGGTAAAAGAATATAGGGTAACAGAATGGTAAAAAAAGGAATAGGATTGGGGAAGGGGGGGGGGAGTCAATTAGACGAAGGAGAAAAAGCCTAAAGACAGCAAAGGTCAAAAAAGTATAAAAAAGTAATAGTTACAAAAGGGAAAGGATCAAAGGGAGGGGGATACCCAAGGGGAAAGGGGTAAAGGAACTGACACCAGAGTGTGAAGAGGAGCAGGGGAAGCTGTAGCAAATGTTAGGAGGAGATAGAAGAGTCAGTGGCATAGAGGGGCGGTGAGGGGTTGCAGAGGCAAGATGGAAAAGTCAAGTTGAACTATAGTTTTAAATTTAAAGTTGTAAATTTAAAGCAAGGGGGAGTAAAAAACGAAAAACTTACTATAAATTAAAATAGTTAACTGACTATATAGTTAAAATAGGGGGGAGTGGAAAGAGGCTAATGATAAAGTACATAACAAAGTACGTGTAGAAACTAATATAGAGATAAAAAACAGTACGCATGAATCATACCAAATAATAACAATAAATAAATAAATAAATATATAAAAAGAAGAAGATTAACGAGAGAGAGAGGTTACTGAGAGAGAGAGAGAGAGAGAGAGAGAGAAAGAAAGAAAAATAATAACATTAAATTAATAAAATAATAATACGGAAACTTAGTTGTAGAAAAGGTAATGACGACCTGCACTCGGTCCACTGGTTGGACGTGGAGTTACTGCTTGGCTGGGCGGGATGAGATGGGTTGCAGGAGGGGAAAAACTATGGTCATTGGGGAAGGCGGGAGCGTTTGGGCTCACGTGTGACCCCGATGAGAACTACACAAGTAATGAAGTAGATGACATTGTACTACACAAGTAATGACATTGAAGAAGATGGCGAGCAAGTGATGATGGACAACAAATAACGAGGGAAAATTATTTAAAACTCTTTCACATTATCCGGGCACGGGCAAACGCCCGTCCGGGTGAAGGAAACGCGTTTGCCCGGACTGCACTCTACCAAACTGTAAATCCACCCATTTGGGTGACTTTCGGTGAAAATCATGAACGTTTGCCAAAAGTGTGCACGAAACTGTAAATCCACCCATTTGGGTGACATTCGGTGAAAATCATGAACGTTTGGCAAAAATGTGCAGGAAACTGTAAATCCACCCATTTGGCTGACTTTCGGTGAAAATCATGAACGTTTGGCAGTAAGTGTGCACGCATTGTCTTAAACATTCTACAGCTGTTTTTTATTCCTTTCAATGTGAAATCATCAGTTTTTTAAAAGAAAATTCAATAAATGCAGATAAGTTACGAGATTTGATCGAAAAGTAATGCCTCCATATTGACACAGATATCTCCTATGTTCATTTTGATCAACTTAAAAAAATCCTACCAGAGCCAAAGTTAAAACTATTACGTGGACGTTTATATTATGAATTTCCATATGCTGTTGATGTTTCCAAAAGGCTTGATCAATGTAAAAAGTAAATTCAATATAAAATTTATGAAAATAGAATGTTGATTGTCTGTTATTATTTCATAAAGTTACTGATAAATCCTATCTGCAGCAACTGTGTCTACTCTGTTGCAGGTATGTCCACTCTGTTACAACTATTTCCACTGTTATTTAGCTCTATTTGGTATATTCATCTAATTTTTTCCATCCTTTTTTCAATTTTGCATTTTGAAGCATGAAAACTGTCAATAAAATGTAAATTTACTCTTCATCATAAAATTTTCCTGCATTTATATAAAATAAATGTTCCTTCGTTTGTGTTAAACAAAATGTTTTGAAAAAAAAGCGAATTAACATAATTTAATGCAACAAATAGATGGAAAAAATCTCCCATAACCAATCAAAAAACTATGAAAATCGCTTATTAATACTAAGTTGAGCTATCTAATTTTTACAAGACAGATAAATTCAATATATAAGCTATTATTTAACATTAAGTTAGATTAGATAATTTGGAAAAAATAAAATTGAACCATCAAATGTACCGTTTTCGTGAGAATGACTCATATATAGTATATTGGGACTGAAATAGAAATTACATTGATATTGAATTATAAACAGTCAATTGGATCTGCTGTCTTTTGTTTCAATTATTAAATTTCTTTTCAAATCATACGAGGTATTTACGTAAAAAATACTTGCGGCCGTGTCCCGATACAGCTTACCACATTTTTATCATCTTTTTAACTCCTTTATTAACTTGGGTTCTATTCTCAATCCTTTTAGGCGGCATATTCCCTCAATGTAGTATTGCTATTTCTGCCATTTCGATAAAACAATTTGACTACTTTCAGCACACGATCTCTTCTCGACAGCCATGTTCCTCACGATGTAGCCTGTGCCAAATGATAACACTTGTACAGCGCCGCATTTTCCCTTAATGGCGAAAAGTAAAAATAGGTTTCTTACAGAATAAATCGTCTCTCCGTTGTCTCATTAGCATATCTAGCAAATATCAATAGGCCATTTACCGCCCTCACTGGTCCATCATCTTACTTAAATTGTGATCACTTGGTATTATGATAAATATCTGTGTTTATATTAAAGGGGGAGAATGGTTATATTTTGAAGATAATTATTTTTCCTTTTACAATACTCTTTAAATTTTCTTTATTTACTTTAGTTTAAATATTGTTATTGAGAAATTGTTAATGGGGATCATTTGTACATATTTGGAAATTATAAGAACCCTCACGCTATGTATCAATAAATTAATTTTTAAATTATATTATAGTGAAGGAAACGTTAGGTATTCAATTAATAAAATAAATTACAAAAAGGCTTTTCATAATTCTTAAATGTTCACCACCTATTGAAAGATCGTGTATTTTCTTGCATCCTCACCCTCAAACTCTCTCTCTCTCTCTCTCTCTCTTTCTCTTTCTCTTTCTCTCTCTCTCTCTCTTTCTCTTGCTCTCTCTGTCCCATTTAATGAGATTGAAAAAACACGGCCCATAATTGGAAGCCGCGAGAGAAAATATCAAGTTTCGTAATGGAGGCTCTATGTGTATTACCTTTTTGTATTACTTTTTTCTATCTACTTGAACAGTAAGGCTAGAGGCACTTTAATCCACAAAGAAACCCCGTCACGCACTGTCCTCGAGAAGGCTTTTTTAAGAAGCTGTTGTTGTGCTGGACTTGAGCCACACTTAAATACAAGTTTTGAAGTTTTTTTCCGACATAAATCCCACACGAGGCCCACGGAATTGCAAACAAGCCCACAGGGGAGAAATAATTTCTGTGGGAGATTTTAAACTGATAACGAAGGGATATGAAAAAAACAACCCACACAATTTCTAAAAAAAATGCACCCTCGTTGTCCGAAGCATAAAATAAAGATAAGAGATAAAAATAATAAAGAGGGTCATTTCTTCCCATGGACTATTTCGAAACAATGAAGCTTTGCAAAATTCATTTAATACATTCTTTTCATATTAATTATATAAATAGAACACACACTATCATATCAATAAATTATGACCAGCACCTCTTCAAGCCACATGCATGGTTCGCCCCAACAACGATTACACAATGCAAAATTTGCATAACAGGCTGAGAAAGCTTTAAAGTTGGTGCATCAAACGGCAGGTACACGAGCCTCAAGATGGGTAAACGTCCGGATTTAACGGATATCCAAAAAGAGATTATAATAGGCTATCACAGCAAGGGTGGCACCATCTCCGAAACGGCGCGATTTGTGAACTGTTCACGGTCCGCTGTAGTGAAGGTGTACAAAGAGTGGACAGCAGGGACAGAAATCGCGTCCCAACGCCATCACTGTAAAGGGTCACGAGCCATTGACCGACGGGGTGAGCGGCGCCTACGACGACTCGTAAAAGGTGACAGGAGAGCCACAGTCTGAATACCAGACTGAATACCAGATTCAACAGTAGTGCCAACAGTCATGTATCCGACATTAGCGTTGAACGCACCCTGCTACGGATGGGCCTGTACAGTCGACGCATGGTTGCTGCACCCATGTTGACCAGGGGTCATCGTCAACGACGCCTAGACTTTGCACGTGAGCACCGCCATTGGACCACAGACGAGTGGGTTATGGTCGCCTTCTCCGACAAGTCAAGGTTTTTGCTCCATAAGATTGACGGGCGATGGCGAGTGCGTCGCGAACGCCATGAAAATAGACTGCAGGAGGCTATTGTGGGCCAGTAACAGGCTGGTGGGGGTAGTGTGCATGTGTGTGGAATCATCTGTTGGGAGCAGTTAGGTCCACTGATTCGTCTAGAGGGCAATTTGAATGCCTGTGGCTATCTGTCAATCGTAGCGGACCAGCTGCACCCGTACATGCTCACAATGTTCCCCATATGTGATGGTGTATTCCAGCAGGACAAAGCACCCTGCCAAAAGGCATGTCTCCTTCTGGATTGGTTCGAGGAACACTCTTCTGACGTTCGAGTGCTTCCTTGGCCTGCTAATTCGCCGGATATGAATCTAATCGAACATCTGTGGGAGCACCTTGATCGCCATGTACGGCAGCTGGACCCTCCACCTATGACTCTCGAAGCTCTCTGGAGTTCATACACCATTCTACAATAATAGAACAGACAGCATACAGGTACGGGAAAAGTAATCTTTTATATTATTTAATACTTTATAGGATCTCCGCATATTGAAATTACGTCATCCACTCTTCTACAAGTTTCCGATAACGGCTTCCGGTATTTGGATGCATTCTTGTTGAAAACTCCTAGCCATGTCAGCAGTGAATTATTACTGAACTAGGTTAAGAATCTAGGCTCTGTGCGGACCATGGAAGGCGATTGACATTCATGTCGGTGTGCCACAGGCTGTCAAACGCCGAAATACGAAGGGAAATCAAAAAGTAATTGAGTAAATTTTTCACAGCAAAACCGTCAGGTATTTGCAAAAAATCAAAACATATACATTTTGAAGAGCATGTAATTCTCCACCACACGGGGAAATGGCAGGCGTGTGTACACTTTCTTAAAGTTCTAGATAGATAAAACATGGACACTCCCTTGGCGGCAGCCATTTTTGTGCAAAGATAGTATGCAGCATAAGGTTGCAACTTGTAAAATATTTCGTGTTTCATGCATTCCTTATCTTATTTTATTTTTATTGCAATTTGGGATCATTATTAAGTTATGTTGGTCTATTTCAAATATTAATTATGCTGGCTATATCTTATATTTAATTATTTCATATTTGCAAGGCATATTTATAAATAAACAATAAAAATTAAATGTAAAACATACATTTGCTTCTCAACTTTAGTGTAAACTTTTTAAAATAAGGAAATTAATTTATAATGGAAGTAGAATTTGGATGAACAATTTTTTAATAATAATTTTTTCTTTTGGAAATAATGACTGATAGAAAATTTTTTTAATAACATCAGGATTAAGTAAAATTCTTCAAGATATCAACCAATCTGTAAATATTTGTTTGTAATCAGCTGTATGTTGAAAACACCGATAGTTTATTGTTCATGGATTATTAGGGCAGTTTTTTTTTGAAGACTACTTACCCGGTGTGAGACAGTCATGATGCATTCTTGCCTCGATGGATGGATGTATCACTTATGCTGTACATGTATATGATTTATTTTTGCCCATTTAGATATTAACAAAATTGTTTTCCATCAGTCATTATTTCCAAAAGAAACAAATTTTCATTAAAAAGTCGTTCATCCACGTTCCACTTTCTTTGTAAATTAATTTCCTTATTTTCAAAAGTTTACAAGCAAATGTATGTTTAAATTTAATTATCGTTCATATACCTCAACTGTATTCTATATTAAACAATAAAAAGGAAAAAAAATGCTATAAAAAGTATTAAATTACACCAAAGCAAAAAGAAATGCTAATAATTTACAAGTTTTATTTTTTTTTTAAATAACAAATATTTATGTGTTAATAATTTTATAGAACGATTTAGATGATAATAAACAGATATTTTTAAAAATATTGGTTATAAGCTCATGTTTAATAAGGAAATGCACATTTTTAAATTAGTTGTAACTTGCTTTTAATTATTCACCTTACATGCTTTAGAGCAATTCTCATACATTTCTCATAATTGATACGTTTCTAAATTAAATATACTTTAAATAACAGTTCTGTAGAGCCACTAAATCGCATAAACATTTTAATACTTGAAGTTTAAAAACTATAATAAACAACATAAAATGGCATACTAAAATTATTTAAAATATGAAATGCAACATTACAGAACATCGTATAATGTTAATGCAATGTTATGTAATGAGTGTTGTAATTTCATATATATCTATCTAGAACTTTCATATATGAAGTTTATTCAAGACAAGTTTATTCCTTCTCTTATTTCAACTGTTTGAATAATGAAAGTTAATTGGAGCTATATTGTTTAATTGACCAATTGTTCATATCAAATGAAAATGAAATTCAGATAAGGACTATAGATTTAACATGAAAACTGTGTTCAGTATATCTAAAATAACTTATGCATTCTAGCAGCATAACGATTTTAAAAATAATAATATAAAAGTCATTTTCATTATTTATTCACTTCATTTATATTATACAACAAATATCATTGCATTTGCTTCGCAGAGCCTGGTTGGTTCAGTTGTCACAATGGTTTTCGCCTAATTCCAAGCATCAAATTGCTCTATGTTCTCCGTTTCGCTTTCCTGAAGGAATCGCAAATAATCTGCCTTTACAGCCCCTCAGCATTCGACAGCACAATATCCTGTCATTTTATTTTAAGAAAGAAAAAAAAACATGGGAAAAAACACGTTGGAAAAGCAAAAACTTTATTCAGGTTAGCTTCCTCTTCTTTGCACAAAAATGGCAACGGATAATCATGTGACTTGGCTGAGCCAATCATTACGCCGCTTTGTTGGCAAATGACGGGGAAAAGAGTGACCATACTTTTTCTATCTAGAACTTTACACTTTATGTATGCAGAGCTACAGGTGTTCTAAAATGGCGGGTAAACTGGAGACGTTCGAGACTGTGGAGATCCGGAGTGTAGTCAGGTTTCTGTGGTCAAAAGGGCCAAAACCTTCTGAAATCCATCGCGAGTTGTGTGCAACGTACAGTGACACGTGCATGACATTGACATATGTGTACAACCGGGGTGTGCCAAGTTCACGGGGGGTGCGAAAGTGTCCTCCATGAACCCACGTTCTGAATGGCAATGTTTATCCCGCACACAGGAGAAAATTGATACCGTGAATGCAGTGATTCAGCGAGACCGGCGGGTACCGATCCAAGCAGTGGCACTGGAAGTGGATAATTCATGCGGAACTGCACACCGCATCATCCAGGAAGACCTTAATTTTCGGAACGTGTCAGCAAGATGGGTCCCTAGGCAGCATTAGCTTCGATACAACTAGGAGGGACACTAATTCCATGAGCACATTGTCACCGGAGATGAAAAGTGGGCGTGTCATTACACCTCGAAACGAAGCGACAGATTATGGTGTGGAAACATACCGAGTCTCCCCCTTAAAAAAAAATTCAAGATAACAGCTCCCGCAGGAACAACCAATTCAAGATAGTTACTGTTTCTGAAACAACCAGGGTTTATTCTTGCTGATTTTCTGGCCAAAGGAGAAAAGGTGAACGCTGCTGCTTATTAGGACCGATAGATACTTATGTTTTCACAATGTGCATCCATCCGTCCGTCTGTCTGTCCGTTGGTGCTCTAGCTTTCGAACGCTTCAGAATTTTCGACTTCCGTTTTCGCAATTCGACGACTTAGAGAAATCGGAAGACTGAGTTCGTTGGTGGAAAAAATCGGTGAACTACTTCCGGTTCAAAAGGTCAAAAATAATATAGGGAACCACGTTTTTCACTATACAATTCCATGTATAAATGGCCTGTGCATTGCCAAATGCTATTCTCCCTTTAAGATTCTATAGCTAAAGCAGAGAAAAGGCTTGTGAATTAAGTGAAGACACGTGATTGTCTTCCTTGATGGTCAATATCAGTCAGAACTGGTTCAAGGGTATGTGGTTAAGTGGTACAATTATGGTCCATTGGAGACTTTCAATGCTAAGATATGGCATATATTATATCAAACAGCTTGAAATAACATGTCATGATTGAATATTAACGTAAAATTAACGATAGTCGAAATAGGTTTAATGGTATGTGGTTTTATGGAACCAGTATGGTTCAGGGGAAACTTTCAAAGCTCAGATTTGGCATTTAATATATAAAAAAACTTAGAATGATGTGTCATGCTTGAATATCACGTAAAATGAATGATAGTCAAAATTGGTTCAAAGGTACCTGCTTTTCATGGGCCCATTATGGTTCAGTGGAAGTTTCAATGCTAAAATATAGTATGTAATATATCAAACGACTTGGAATGATGTATCATGAATGAATGTGACGTAAAATTAATGATAATCCAAATTGGTTTCAAGGAAAATGATTTAGTGGAACCATTCGGGTTTAGTGGAACCATTATGGTTCATTGGAACTTTCAATGCTAAATATGGCATGTAATATATCAAACGACTTGGAAAGAGGTATCATGAATGAACATAACGTAAATTAATGATTGTCCAAATTGGTTTCAAGGAACTTGGTTTAGTGGAACCATTCTGGTTTAGTGGAACCATTATGGTTCATTGGAACTTTCAATGCTAAAATATGGCATGTAATATATTAAACGACTTGGAATGAAGTGCCCTGAATTGAAATAACGTAAAATTAATGATAGTTCAAATTGGTTTCAAGGAGCCTGGTTTAGTGGAACCATGATGGTTCATTAGAACTTTCAATGCTAAAATATGGCATGTAATATATCAAACGACTTGGAATGAAGTGTCATGAATAAATATAACGTAAAATTAATGATAGTCCAAATTGGTTTCAAGGAACCTGATTTAGTTGAACCATGATGGTACATTGGAGCTTTCAATGCGAAAATATGGCATGTAATGTATCAAACGACTTAGAATGATGTGTCATGAATGAATATAACGTAAAATTTATGAGTCGATATTGGTTGAAAGGTACGTTGTGTAATGGTATCTTTATGACCCCCTAGAAACTTACAATGTTAACATAGGGCTGTTTAAAAATATAGTTCCGTGAATGGGTTAGTTTAACCTTTCGGTACCTGGCTATGTCATTCCTTAATGGTTCTTTCTCTTATATATAGATTCGTAAGGAATAAAACCATAGTGTGATTTACTCGTTACGACATCTGTTGACATTATATTTATGCTGGAACCAGTTTTGTTTTTTCCCGTGGGGATGCGACTTTTTCCCGCATGAAAAAGTATCCTATATGTTAACTCAGCTACTTAGTAACCTTCACAGCAAATTTCAACTAAATCCCATCAGTAGTTTTGGCGCCAACCGCTAACATATAAACACAGATACAGACAAACAGACAAAAATCCTAAAACTATTGTTTGGGCTTCTGTATCGTTTACAATACACGTAGCAATCACTTTTTCACAAAAACATTTAATTTAAATTTTTCGCCTCGCTACTATTTTATTATACATGTATATATAGATGATCTTTATATGAAATATGTTAGGAAAAATCTCTGAAAATAATTTTGATGATTTCCTGAGACCACAATATGTAAGTTCTAAATCAAAGATTCCGTTATAAAAATGAATGTCTGCCAATAACTGATTTATTTATTTTGTTTTTCGTTATATCATTAGGAGTTGAGAATTTGGTTTTGTCCAATTTTGGTACTATTCAATAATAATAATAATAATTGTAGCAAGAACGGAGGAAATAACCTACTGGATAGACCGGAGGGTAAAACCCTTTAGTTGCCCCCCAACAGGCAAAAGCCCAAAACGGGGTTAATGAAAAATACACATAAAATAAAGTAATAAACGAGATAAAAAAAGGCGCAAAAAGCAACCGAGTCTAATAAAAGAAAAAAAAATAAAAGGACAACCGAATAAGAAACAAAACAAAAACAAACAAAGAGGAAAAATAAAATAAATAAATAAATAAATATAAAAATAAATAAAGAAATAAATAAATAAAAATAAAAAATTAATAAAAAGAAAGAGAAGAGGAAAAAAAAAAGACAAGATAACTACCAACAAAAAAGAATAAAACACTAAGAAAATAAATGCATGTGCAGACTATCAGCAGAGGATAAATCTATGTCGTTAAAATGAACAACGTAATTTTGGATTAATTTATTAACAGGGTTGAGCTTAGAAATATGCGATTTCCATTTGATAGCGGGGTTGATGATAAATCCCCTACGAGTCCTTCTAATAGAATGAAAATTGAAGTCTGGAAATAAAGACAATACAGTAATCCTGTGGAAAAATACGCTAAGCAAAACATTGAATAAAGATATACTAACAATGCGCTTTATGTTAAACTCAACAAAATTATAAAAGGACGGATTAAAATTAGTTAAAAATCTAGCTAAATAGGAATTCAGACTGGAACACTTGCGTTGAATTCTGCCGAGAATTTGAAAATTGCTTCCAAACCAGATCCACGCACAATATGTAATTTTTGGAATTATAAACGCCTTAAATAAAATGTAAGAAGTCCTAGCGTCTGAAAAGAAGTGCGCAGATCTCTTAATCAATCCTAGACGACGGGAAATATCAAGGTATATTGAATTCATGTGCATACCAAAGAAAAAATTGTCGCACAGGATAACGCCCAGATCTCTTATATAATGCGTCCTAGTAATCAAACTGTTATTAACACAGTACGTCATGATACTTTTTACAAAATTTACAAGAATCATTTACAAAATTTAAATTTACTTTTTACAACGATTTTTTACACCGATAAGATAAACTATTCTTTCCTATAATATTTCTAGAGGCCAATTTCAAAACCCAAAATCCGAAGCCCTTTCTGGGCTTGTATGGATATAAAAACGGGTCATAATAAGTATATACAATTTTTAAACAAATATATATTATTCCATTTAAGATATAACGGAAAACGTTTTTCGTGAAACTTCTTTTTATCCAATTTTGAACTTACATTTTGTGTTTTTCCAATATAAAAAACTAGACTTAATTAAATTAAAAGAAGTTAAATTAAGCATCCATTCTGGTACATTATTAAATAAGTATGGAACATAAAATTGCCTTTCTCGCTTTCCAAAATTTTTAAAAATCTGTGGTATGTCAAAAATTATACCCTTCCGTAAAGAATATTCTTGTCTTTAACGTTTTAAGTAATTTTTCGAAAAATAATTTTGTGTGAAAACCATATATTCAAATAAAGTTTCGATTTTTAAAATTTTTAATTCCTTATATTGATGATCTATTGGACGTTCTTGTAACTTAGTGCCATATGTTTAATGATTTTATTTTGTATCTTAATAATATCTTTAAACTCTATTCCAAATTTATACAATAATAAACCATAACGAATACGTGATTCCAATAACGAATTATACATCATTTTTCTAATGTAAATAGGGCAATAAGGACTGATGTGATACATTAGACATATAACCTTATGTAACAATAACTTCAGAGAGGAAATATGTGAATGAATAATAATAATAATAATGTAACAACAGCAGGGAGAGAACAGACAGCCAGGATCAGCTGAGAGATCAAACCTCCATGTTATCCCCCTACAGGCGTGAGCCCAAAACGGGGTTAATGAAATTACATATGAAATTAACAAATAAGGAAACAAAATTAATTAATGCTAAAAAATTATAAGCCTAAAACGAATTAAAAGACATAAATTACAGGACAACACAAAAAGACTCAAGGACAGTGATAAAACAAAATCTAATAGTAAAAGCAAAACTAGAATTAATAATGAGAATAGGTTAAAATAATACTATTACAAATAATTTAAATTAAAATTTAAATTAAACAGGGGTGTCCGACCAGATAAACGGAGGGAAGAGCCTGACGTTGTCCCCCTACAGGCCGAAACCCAAAAACGGGTTAATGAATTTCATACATAAAAGAAAGCAAGAAAAGAGAAAAGACTAATAAATAAAAAAAAGAAAAAAAATAGGTTAATTAAAACTAAACTTTGAGATCAAATAGCGCGATTTGACGGTCCTTATAATCTTCCAAGTTGCAATCCGAAAAATCTATATCTATAAAATCCAAATACCACTCACTGACTCACTCACTCACTCATCATGAAATCTCCAGAACTATGAAGCCTTCAAACTTGAAATTTGACAAGTATATTTCTCTTGGCTTCTAGGTGCTCGCTAAGAAAGGATTTTATTTATTCTTTCTTCCTTTCCATTGTAGATTTTTTTAAATGGAACTCAATGGGATTTTTGCATTCCTTAAAAAATTGTGACGTTTGCTTAGAAATTGTGACGTCGTTGTTTGCTTTTGCGCTTATTCCGTGAAACAGCATCAACAGTAAGGCGTGTTTCCACATCACCGGAATCACGCCAGAACGGAACCCTAACGGAAAATTTTATGATGTCACTTCCTTTCCATTCCGTTTTTGATCACCAAAATGTCGATGGAAAGTTTGTTGAGCTGTGTTGAAGAAAAATTTCCATTCCGTTTCGCCACAGAAGGCAGCATCGCCATGACGTCATCGCGTCGACTTCGCTGCTGTCGTTCTGGCGCTTCGCCGCCATTATTGTGTCTATCGAATCGAGTCTGCATTCTCTCCATTTCCCTTGGCGAACTTCGAAGAATATGGCAAAAAATAAAAAGAATATTGAAAAGAAGCTGCTCTGCATTCACCTGGATGAGTTTTCAGAGGGAAAAAAAGTTCATATATACCAAAATTTTGATATTAAATTAGAGTTTATTGTTGTAGCACAGCGGTATGTTGTTGACGTCTTATTTTGCAGGTACGGGTTCGAATCCCGCCCTCGGAAATGTTTTTTTTTTCTTCCTAAATTCATCTTAATATGTACGGAAGTTCAGTAATCCATTTTGTGATCATAATCTCAATTTTCCAATTTGCTACTATTATCTATATATATAAAATCCAAACTTTTGCGATTATTCCGTGAAACAGCATCAACAGCATTATTTCGCGCAGGAATATAATGTATCTTATTTTCTAATAGGGCTTTTCGTGGCGACCAATCTCCGGATGATGGGGGGGGGGGGGGGG
>JAHWFO010097618.1:1409755-1427073 GCA_023313115.1 Rhysida immarginata
GGGGGGGGGGGGTTAATTACAGTATTTTGGTTATAAAGGCATGTAATGAATAATGTAAAATCTGCATTTGCGATATCGATACTTTGTCTCGATTATCTGATTTTCTTAAGTCAGATGGAAAAGGGGGGAGGTTGAAGTAAAAATAATATATAATGATTGACGTTTTCATAAGTAATCATATGAGGCGTTGAGCGCAAAAGTGGCCCAAGCCGCAAAAAATATGTTCTGAGAAAATCGCAAAACAAAAATACGACATTTTGATGATAAATATTTCAAAGGCATATTTATGAATATTTCAAAGGCCTTTTTATACTTACATATTTACACTGTAAAAAGCAATCTATCAGCAAGTTATTTCCACATGTTACTCTTTTTCAACATTATTGTTGGTTGGGCCACTATTGCGCTCAACGCCTCATATAATCCATAAATAAAAAAAAAATTGGCCATGTGGTTGGTCTTTTTTTTTCTTTTTTTTCTTTTTGACTCGCGTGATTTGTTTGTTTAGGTTATAAACTGTACATACCCAAAAGGCTCCTAACAGATGCGCGCACGTCTTCGAGGCGCCGGAATCAAAGTCCACATGTCAGGTCGGTTTGATCCAGTTGACCAAGTATTGAAGCATCTTGGAGGACCCGCGTGACGTAACATGGATCGTGATTGGTCGGATTTTGGCCACGTGGTTGGCCTTAATCTTTCCTATCTTTTTATGACTCGCGTGATTTGTGTTTGTTTAGATTGCAAACTGTACCATAGCCTATAAATACCTGTCACCCTACTCTCTTATCATTGTAGGCTATGATTGTACATACGGTTTTTTGGCCATGCAGTTGGCCTTATTCTATCCTTTCTTTTTTCTACTCACGTGCTTTGTGTCTGTTTAGGCCTACAAACTGTACATACTGGTAAGAAAGATTTTTTTATAAGCGCAGTTTTATAATAAGTTTTTTTTTTAATAAGCGCAGTTTATTCTTTCTATTCCCCCCCCCCCCTAGATTTTGCGGTTTATCCTTTCTTTTAAACTATACCACAATGGATGCTTATGTTGAAAAAATTAATATTGATGGAGTGACAATACCTCACCGCGTTATAAAGATCACTGGGGACGATGCTTGCCTTTTCTCCTCTCTCTCATACTTGATCCACGGTACAGCTTCACTGACATATCAAATGCGTACTGACATTGTGCGCCACGTCTCCAATAACTGGCACAGACTTAAGCCGTACACTATGACAATAGATAAGGTGCCTTATAAGAATAAACATCAGTACATTACCGACATGTCGAAACCATATGTCTATGGCACCTTATTTGAGCTCATGGTGGCGGCAGAGGTGTTTCCTTTCAAGTTTGAGCTATATCGTGATGGAAATCTTCTGCCTGCTATGGAGAGGAAGCTGAGGGGGTCAAAAGACTTAGGTTCTCTGGTGATTGCATGGAAGGGCATTTCGATGTTCTTATTCCTTACGTCCAACGTATTAACACCATAATACCTTTTGAAGATGATGTTACCTCTACCTCAGACAATTTCACCTCAGTTTTCCACTCACAACATGGTTTTTCTGAATATGACCCGGGCAAGCTTGACATTTCTGAACCTGGTCCGTCCAACCTTGGCTTTCCGGAACCTGGCCCAGTGAAACAAAGCCTTCCTGAACTTGACCAAACTTCCGTTATTCACAATTCAGATGAATCAACTGCCTTGCCTTCAAGTATAAACTCTAAAGTTAAAAAACGTAGGAAAAGATTCACAGATTCAATTAGAAGAAAACAAGTAAGAGAATCTGTTGGAAAATATAATCAATCACATCCTGAGGTCAATAAGCGTGCGGTAAAAATGTACACTGGCAGCCATCCTGAAGTTAATAAAGGGGCAGTAGAAAAGTATAACAAAACCCATCCTCACATCAATAGAAAGGCTGTAAAAAAGTATAAGGAAACCCATCCTCACATCAATAGAAAGGCTGTAAAAAAGTATAACGAAACCCATCCTCACATCAATAGAAACGCTGTAAAAAAGTACTCAGAAAAGAATCCTCAAGTTAAACGCGCAGCTGTAACAAAATACAATGACAAACGTTCACAGGTGAACTTGCTGCCGTGGACAGTGAAGAAACTATCAGGTTACAATTATGACCCACAAATTGAATATGCAAAAGACAAAACAGTTGATGTGGGACCTCGCACAACCTGCAATTGGTGTCACGCTTTAAAATGGAAAGATGAGACCCCTGGCATGTGCTGTAGTAACGGAAAAGTACAACTGCCTCCTATTCAAGAATATCCTGAACTCTTGCACAGCCTCATTACTCACAAGCATCCTGAGTCTGAGCATTTCCTCAATAATATCAGAAAGTATAACGGTAGCTTCCAAATGACATCTTTTGGTGCAAAAGAAATAAAAGAGGGAAAGTTTATGCCAACTTACAAGGTTCAAGGACAGGTCTACCACAGAATAGGGAGCTGGATGCCAGGACCTCAACAGCAGCCTTCATTTCTCCAGATATACTTTGTTGGTGATGACAATCACGAGAGAGACATCCGCTGTGGTTATTTCCCAGAAGTCAATCCAGAATTAATAGATCAACTTCAGAGGCTCCTGCATGACAACAACAGATATATCAAGGATTTTAAAGCTACTGTTGAGTCTGTTCCCAAAGATCTTCAAGATTTTAAAATATTAATTACTGCTGACAAAAAGCCTTCGCGTGCTCATAGAGGACGCTTCAATGCTCCCACCTCTAACGAGGTTGCTGTTTTGATTGTTGGACAAGTGTTTGAAAAGCGAGATATCGTTTTTCACAGCAGAGACAACAAACTGGTGCGGATTAGTGACATCCATCGAGCCTATGATTCCTTCCAGTATCCTCTCATGTTCTGCCGTGGAGAAGATGGGTACTGTATCAACATCTCTCAGCACGACCCAAACACCAAAGTACCTCTAAAGAAAACCGTGTCGGCATCTGATTTTTATACCTACAGGCTGATGGAGCGAGACAACGAAGAGTCATATATACTTTTGTTCCGTAATCTTCTCAACCAATTTTTAGTAGACATGTACGCAAAAATAGAAACTGAAAGATTGAATTTTATTAGAAACAACCAAAAAAAATTAGGAAGTGAAGACTACATTCACTTAAAGGACGCTCTGAGAAAAGATGATGGTCAGCTTTCAGATTTCGGTAAGATGGTGGTGCTGCCATCAACCTTCACTGGGGGACCACGCTATATGCATGAGCGTACCCAAGACGCCATGACCTATGCCCGCCTTTTTGGACGTCCAGATCTCTTTATAACGTTCACGTGCAATCGGAAATGGCGAGAAATATGTCATCGACTTAAAGAAGGTCAAAAGTCTCACTTCAGGCACGGCTTAGTAGCCCGGATTTTCTACTTGAAGGTGAAGCAGCTGATGAAGCTCCTCACCAAAGGGTCTATCTTTGGGCCAAGTAGGTGTCATATGTTTTCCATAGAATGGCAAAAGAGAGGACTACCCCACGTTCACATTCTCCTGTGGCTGGAGGAAAGGATGAAACCAGACCTAATTGACAAGGCAATTAGTGCAGAAATACCTGACCCGAAACTTGACCCGCTTCTCCATGAGATTGTCAAATCCACCATGATCCACGGCCCATGTGGATCTATCAACAGAAACTCGCCCTGCATGGTGAACGGATCCTGTAGCAAGAAATATCCCCGTTCTTTTTTAAGTGATACACAGACTGGGAATGATGGCTACCCTCAATACCGCAGGCGTTCTCCTTCAGATGGTGGATTTACTGTTGAAATCAACGGATTAGAACTTGATAATCGCTGGGTGGTACCATACAACGCTGTTCTGACTTGCACTTTTTCTGCGCATATCAACGTTGAATACTGCAACTCGGTTAAATCCATAAAATATATATGTAAGTATGTCAACAAAGGATCTGACCAGGCAGCTTTCACCGTTGAAAACGAACTGGACGAGGTGACAAGGTACGAGACAGGGCGCTACACCAGTACTTCTGAGGCTGTCTGGCGAATGTTTTGCTTTCCCATACATGAACGGTTCTCCCCAGTTTTGCATCTAGCTGTTCATCTCGAAAATGGCCAAAGAGTGTACTTTACCGAAGCAAATGTTGTTGAAAGGATAAGCAATCCTCCAAAAACTACACTCTTAGGCTTCTTCGATTTCTGTAAAGTAGATGCTTTTGCAAGAACTCTCCTGTACTCTGAAGTTCCTTCATATTTTGTTTGGAAAAACAGCGCATTTTGTAGAAGAAAGCAAGGGAAACCTGTTCCAGGTTATCCAGGAGTGAAAAAAGATCAGGTTCTGGGCCGAGTATACACTGTGCACCCTGGTAACTCTGAGTGCTACTTTTTACGCCTCCTTTTGCATGAAGTTAAAGGTCCAACTTCATTTACTTACCTTAAAAATGTAGATGGTGTCGTTCAATCTGCGTGTTCAGCACTTGGGTTACTCGAGGAAGACGCTCATTGGGATCGCACACTAGAGGAAGCTTCGCTCTCAGATTCTGCTCACACGATCCGCGAGCTGTTCGCCATCATGCTGGTGTTTTGCCAAGTTAGCGGCCCTACGGATATATGGAAAAAACATCGAGACAGCCTGGCGGATGATGTAAAGCAGTCAGTAGAAAGAGAGTGTGGACATGTGGAGGACGTCATGAACATAGTGTATAATAAGTGTTTGATTCTACTTGAAGATCTGGTGTATTCAATGTCTGGCAACCACATGGAACAATATGGCCTTCCTACGCCATTACGCGAACAAGTGTCGAAAACAAACAACCGTGAACGCCTGAGGGAACTCTCTTACGATGTAGTTCAGCTATCTGAAGAAGTTGCTGTAAATGTTCCAAAGCTGAACCAAGAACAAAATAATGTTTACCATAGTATCACGAGTAGCATTACTTCAGAATCTGGGCGTCTCTTTTTCCTAGATGCTCCTGCTGGTACAGGAAAAACGTTTTTGATTAATTTGTTGCTGGCGAAAGTAAGAAGTGAGGGAAAGAGAGCCATTGCAGTTGCTTCCTCTGGCATTGCTGCAACGTTGCTTAAGGGCGGGAAAACTGCTCACTCTGCTTTCAAGTTACCTCTTAATCTGAACCACTGTGAATCACTAATGTGTAACATATCAAGGCAAAGCAATCTTGCACAGGTACTCAAAGAAACACAGTTAATAGTTTGGGACGAGTGTACCATGGCCCACAAAGGAAGTATAGAGGCTCTGGACAGGACACTCCAGGACATCAGGAACTGCGACCGTTTGATGGGGGGAGTAACAGTTCTGCTGGCTGGAGACTTCAGGCAAACCCTACCTGTAATACCACGAGGAACTCGCGCTGATGAAGTAAAAGCGTGCCTCAAGTCATCCTACTTATGGCCAAAAATTGAAGTCCAGTCCTTGAGGACTAACATGAGGGTTCACTTGAAAGACGATTTGAAAGAAGACGAGTTTTCTACCTTAATCTTACAGATAGGAGACGGCAAACTGTTGGAGGAGAATGACGGAAAATGCATAATTCCACTAAGCCTCTGTCATTTAGTTCATGATTTGAAGTCACTACTCGACAAGATTTACCCGGGCTTAAATGATAATGAGTGCAAGAGTCCAACATGGCTGCAGGAGAGAGCAATTCTGACTCCAAGAAATGATTCTGCAGGCAGTATTAACCTTTCGTTGTTGGAATAACTACCTTCAAAAATGGCGAGATATGCATCAGTGGATTCAGTTGTTGAGACGGAAGATGCTGTTCATTACCCAGTCGAATTTCTTCACACTCTGGATCCACCTGGAATACCACCTCACGTCCTCTACCTTAAAGTTGGTGCTCCTATAGCGCTCCTCCGCAACCTAAACCCTCCTAGACTTTGTAATGGTACAAGGTTACAGGTCAAGACTTTGAAGAAGCATGTTATAGAAGCTACAACATTTACAGGCATAGGAAAAGGAGAGACTGTTTTTATTCCCCGTATTCCTCTGATTCCGTCAGACTATCATTTCCAGTTTAAACGTTAACAGTTCCCTGTAAAGGTTTGTTACGCCATGACCATCAACAAATCACAAGGGCAGAGTCTCAAGATGGCTGGCATAGACCTCAGAAGTGAGTGTTTCTCCCATGGCCAGTTGTACGTAGCCTGTTCCAGAGTAAGTTCACCTGACAGTCTGGTCATCCTTCAGCCAGAAGAAAAGACAAAAAGTATAGTCTACAAAGAGGTTTTTAATACATGAGGTAAGGTATAAAACCAATCCTGAAGTCTTCAGTTTCAAACTCCCATTTTAAAAATTTCCTAGAAATTTGGAGCTAAGATAGGCTAAGTCATGGGCAATGCGAAGCCTGCGGGTAACATCTAGTTAGTTATAAAATTCGCAATAAGCTTCGTTACGGGAATAGTGGCTAGAAGAATGAGCGTTCAAATCTGATTCCTCGAATGATGATGCCGCCAGATGGCAGCTACATCAACATAATAGCTAAACATCCAGAGCTTTACATCAATAAGGCTCCATTAATTTCTTCGTAAAATTTATAAATTTGATTTATTATTTCATTTTCATTCCAGAACATTAAATAATATACCATTTTAATAATATTTCGACCTTCCCCCCTTTTTGTTTTTAATTTAGAGATGATTTTGCAGTATTTTTTAATTTCAAATGATTTTATTCTTTTTCAGTTATCATATAGTGAAATACACGACCGTTTCACACTGAGCTATTTTCTTTAGATAAGTTTTTTGATTTCTTCATCTGATTTTAGTTTTGCAATAAAATAGCAGCCCTTCCCTTCTTATTGTTGCATTCTAAAATTTCAAGAACCACTTTTCTGTCTATATTTCTCATTTATTTTTTTTTTTTATGTAAAATCTAAGAAATTCAGAATATTTTTTATAAAGTCCTTATTTTAAATAACGAAATTCAATCAAAACAGCTTTAAATACAAATTTATTATATATCTTCCTTTTTTTTAAAAATAATAAGAATTTTTTTTAAAACTATTAACCTAAAATATCTGATATTTAATATTTTATCATCACATAAAAATGTAATTTGGTTGTTATTCATATGATAAATGAATTTTATATGAAAAAAGATATTCGTTTTGTATATATCTATATATTTTTCAATATTGTGCATTCCACATATGAGAACTTCCGAGTTACAGGGCGAACGCCTCATCTCTTGAATTTTTTCTCCTGAAACATCTGTGAAAATTCATTTATCATTTGTACTATAGCCAGCTGTGTACAGCATTATATTATTATTAGATTTTATGTTGATATTTTATTAGACTTAATTTAGCAGATCTATGTTTAATGATTAATTACTCAAAATGTAATTTCTCTGGCTCGGAAGGGCTCATATTCCATGCTTTATCTTATTAAGGATGGATACCTTCATCCATCTCTGATCTTATAATTCAACTTATTTATAACAGCAGATATTTTTCATTTATTTTAACGTTAAAGAGTATTCTCAAGTTCTGTGGAAGACAATTACCTGAAACACACAAAATTTTTATAAATAAACTTAAGTCACCCGAAATATAGCTGAAAAAAGCCTCATTCATCCTAAGATTTCCATCTCATCTCCCGGGTAACTCGCATCTATATCGATTGCAGCGCCACCGCTACTATCATCAAATCGGAAATCAACCACGTAGCATTGAGAATAGTAGCCGTTGCCACACTATTCTTCTAGCCTCTATAGTTACGGGATTGACATCCCTTAAGTTGGTCCTCCATTTAAAAGTACACCTCAGAACATATCGATTACGCGCCCTTCTCAAATCCTGAAAGCTAAAATCCCCAATTATATCTGGCACCCAAATCTTATTATGATATATACTAATAAAATTATTGAACAAACATCTAATAATGATCCCATGAATATTAAAAGTTAGATTATTAGATAGCGATAGACTATGCGAATTAAACCTAGTAACCAAAACTTTTTTAAAGCTAGTAAATTTGCGCTGAATAATAATAATAATAATAATAATAATAATAATAATAATAATAATCTGTTATTTACCTTGACCTAATAAGGCAAGATGAAAACAATAATGTTAAAGTTAAATAAATACGTAATATCCGTTTGCTATATAAATAATATTTAACTTTTAATTATTCTCAGTATTTGAATATACAAGCTTATTGGAGTAATAATTTCTTAGTGGAGAATTCAAATAAAAAAGTAATGTATTTTTTAAACGGGAATGAACTAGTCTATTATTAATTTTTTTAACGTGAAAATTTATTAACTCCCTCTTTTTGGCAACAATGCATAGAAGAAAGTAAGAAGGGTCGACTTAATGTTAAAGTGTGTAATGCATATTGGTGGCGACCTCTGGTTTTCAGAGTTAGAACTAAATATTAACTGAATTGTAAAATGAGGTTAAAAAACTTTATAATAATTGAAAAATCCCGGAATTAAAAGACCACTTCATCATCATAAAATTATTGTATATTTTATAATAATAAAATGGCATTTAATTCTAGGTTTTTTAAAAAAATTATAATTTTAATAATTATTTTTTAATAGTTTAAAAAAATATAGCAAGTGATTTACATTGATCAAAACTCTCAATCATTTTCTTAACAGCTCGAATCCAGTAAAAAACAAGAATATAACTCGTAAAACGATTATCAAATATGCTGAAAAGTAGACTATAAAAATTTGTTGTTTAGTATTATATACAGTAATATTTTTATATAGAGCAATGGCGAAAACTGCACGTAAATTTACGTATTCGATTGCAGCGCTCACACGAATCTTTCCAAACGCGCGAAATGAGAAATGAAATTCTCGCACGTCTAATATTAAATGTTTTAAACTACTGGGCCTATGTTCTTTCCACTGCTAGATCAAAGTTACCATAAACGTCAGGAGAGAAAAATCATTGTTTCAAAGCACCGTCGGGAAAAATCTTTTAAGCATTCCAAGGAGCTTTAGCTGTGACGCAGATATAATTTTAAATTTGAATATCTCACGTTTACTTGCACTTGGTTTAAATAAACAGTGGAAATATCTTTGATTCAAAACGCATTCACACCATTTTTAAATATAGGCCTAACTTCAATTAGCTATTTTAACAATAGGCCTAATATTAATTAGTCATTTTTAACTATAGGCCTAACATAAATTAGCCATTTTTCACAATAGGCCTAACATTAATTAGCCATTTTTCACAATAGGCCTAACATTATATAGTCATTTTAACTTAGGCCTAACATTAATTAGCCATTTTTAACAATAGGCCTAACATTAATTAGCCATTTTTAACAATAGGCCTAACATTAATTAGCCATTTTTAACTATAGGTCTAACATTAATTAGCCATTTTTGACTATAGGCCTAACATTAATTAGCCATTTTTAACTATAGGTCTAACATCAATTAGCCATTTTTCACAATAGGCCTAACATTAATTAGCCATTTTTAACTATAGGCGTAACATTAATTAGCCATTTTAACAATAGGCCTAACATTATTTAGCCATTTTTAACAATCGCCCTAACATTGGCTGTGGTCAAAAACCCTCACCGGTGAGAGAATGATGATGTAATTTCTCACTGGGCTAACCGTCTTTTTCTCGGTGAGGACGGTGAGACTAACCGGTTAGGCATAGTAGCACTAACTGGCGTTTCTGACCGCGTTAAAATGACGTCCCAGTTTTCTCACCGGGATTTCTGACCGACCAAACGCTAACTCTTCTCACCGGTGAGAGTTTTTGACCTTAGCCATTAATCAACACATTTAACAATAGACCTAACAGCACTGAATTTTAAAATGAAATGAGCACGTGCATCAAGAAATCTTCATAACAGGCACGTTCTCCAAGCTGCCATCAACAATGCTTAAATGATAAACAAAAAGTAACATTATATTCACTTATGACTCGTCAGTAGGATTCGATTGATATACTACATGCCCTAAGTTCATATTCTTATCATTAGTGCACGTGCTTGAAGGGGTCCACGAGAGCTCATCAAAAGTTGATGTATCGCAGTTAAGTTCTTCCATTTTCATGTTTTCGTGCAAACGATGGCTGGCCGTGCACATAAAGGTATTGATTAAGCTTGTATTCTTATATATAGCTTTAGCTAAAGCTCATAATAAGGGATCATTGAAGTACTTTTTGGGGGTCATTTTCTCGGACGTAGCATTTCGAAAATCGAAAAGAATGACATATTCATCTTGTGCTTATCATTCTCGTTCGAATGACATATTACATGCCGTATATTGCCAATAAAAAAATTTAATGGGGGGGTTTGGGTGTCAATAGTCACGTGACTGTTAGACCGATTTCAATCACAAACTAATCAGGTGAGCTCAGGAAGTGTCTCTATCGAAGAGCGAAAGCAGAATTTAAAAAAGTTAAAGCGTTCTCGAGTAATCGTCGGACATACAGACGGACGGACAGACAGACACACAGACACACAGAGTGAAACCAATATATGCTTTTCAGCATATAATAAATAAAATAAAAATTTCCTATTATATAAATAATCGTTGTTTCTGCCAATTTTAGACTGAATGTAATCCCCCCAAAAACATAGTGAAGATCTAAAATAGAACATAATGCAGGAATAACTTGCAAAGATAAATGATAAATGATTTATGACCTTTTTAT
The DNA here is from genome assembly GCA_023313115.1 of Rhysida immarginata. Classification (NCBI taxonomy): domain Eukaryota; kingdom Metazoa; phylum Arthropoda; class Chilopoda; order Scolopendromorpha; family Scolopendridae; genus Rhysida; species Rhysida immarginata. The sequence goes on from JAHWFO010097618.1 coordinate 1,420,394, forward strand.
TTTCATTCATAAACAACAACCAATATATAATTGTAAATTATAATTTTATTTTCAACTTGTACAATTCATCATCAAAATACAGTTATACAGATTATGGATCCATACTAAATAATCAGGTTGTTATAATAAATTATTAAAAATGTTGTAAGAGCATCCTTAGTGGAAATCTTTTGTTTAAATCAAATCTTATTTGTTGTATAAAGATGTCAATTATGATAAGTGAGTTACAAATTAATTTGATTTATATACTGTTGAATAAAATCAGGAAAGCTACAAGTTTTTTTAAACATGTAAAATATTTAGGAAAAAACTTGTAGCTTTCCTGATTTTCTTCAATAGTATAAGCTAACAATTTTATTCTCTATGAGTTCTTATATACTAACTGAAGAGAGGATTGGTCCGGAAATGTTTAGAATACTTTCTTAATTGTATTATTCTCTTGATGGTAAGGAATTGCATCCTTTTTCGGTCGCCTTCTACCGAAGGAAATATATTGGTCCTCAGCGAAATGGGCAGAACATAGCCTGTAACCTGAATGACAGCTTTTAGGATCCTTCAGCAAAAACAAGACACCACCGCTTTTCCACCTTCAGCAAAAAACATTGTTGTGGAAAAGCGGTGGCGTCTTTTTATTTCCTTAGTTGGTTTGGTTTGGTTTGGTATTAACGTCCTTTTCAACTGCCAAGGTCATTTCAGGACGGCGTGGTTATAGGGGCCGCAAATTTTGCTTCGCAAGGGTTCTTTAACGTGCAGCCGGCAAACGACTACACGGGACCAACGGCTTTACTTCCCTTCCGAAGGAACTGCGTGATCTCAGGATTTCCCCCTGAAAAATCCTCGTCATCCTCGGCCAGGATCGAACCCGCGAACTCAGGCATCAGAGGCGATCACGCAACCGCTGAGCCACCGAGGCCGATTTTATTTCCTTACTTTACAGTGGGTTGCCAAAATAATAGGGACATTTTTCGATTTAGAGGTTTTGTCGAATATCTAGAAAAATCCTTGAGGAATTATCCTGATACTTCAGAGATGTAAAGATCATGTTACCCCTGATACTTCAGCAAAAGATTTGTCCAAAAAGCAATAGGGCACCAGTAACAAATTGAACAAAAAATATAATGTTTGGGATCACCCTGTAAAAAATAATGTTTGAACTGGATTGTAGCTGTAGCATGTGATTAGGAGGCTTCCTTTACTTATCTGTGTTCGTTTATATGAGAATAGCACGTATATTCAAGGAGATATAAAGGTTTCTTTAAAAAAAATACGAGGGTTGGGGCAAAAGTCACGGCAACTATTTTTTATTCTTGAAGATACCAGTCCGGTAGGAAAATGTGACATATACAGACGAAAGCACAAGGTGTTAACTTCATGTGTGGACAATGAATAGCATTGAAATATCGTAACACACTAATTTATTACGGTAATATACAGGGCAATATGGCCTTCACGGTGCAAAAGAATGACAACATAGTACACATAAAGTTGACATGACAAACCTGGACCTAAAGACCCTCAAAGTAGTCCCCTGCTACTGTCACCACACGCTGCCAACGATGTGAGAGGCGCTGAATACCATCAGCCTCAGCATTTGCCGCACCATGTGTGAATTGGGTCACCTGTTGGCGCACAGCATTAGCAATATCCTCTCGTGTTGCAAATCGCCTACCAGGTAGTGGTTCCTTAATCTTGCGAATGAGATCAAAGTCACAGGGCGAAATGTCGGAAGAGTAAGAAATTTTGATGTAAGCGCGCTGCTCAACACGGGTTACTTCCATCTCGCACGACACTCACCAACGGACTGATTTCACAGTCCTCGCTGCGCTACTACCAGCTATCACAGAGCCATCTTTTGTTCTGCATACACGCTATGCCTGCAGAACTTCCACACGACATATATACGTTTGTGATCCGTTCACAGATCTACAAGAAAAAAAATAGTTGCCATGACTTATGCCCTAACCCTCGAAGAAATTTTTTGTTTATAACATGCAGGAAACTTGAAAAACTACAATAGAGACAACACCCTGCAATCACAATGTCAAAATATTAATATTTGATGAAATATGAGCATTTTTACTGAATAATGTTTAACTGCGCATGCGCAAGCGTTATCGAAATGTATTTTGCATAATTTATTAGCCAGATGTATAGATGTATTTACATTGTATATTTTTTTGGTTTGCTGAGTATTATCATTTTCTCACGAACTTTTAATATTTTAATCTGGAGTTTCACATTTTTATGAGGGGAGGAAAGTTTTTTAACATTTTTTTAAAAATAAATATGTTAATTATTATAATTTTTTATGTTAATTTGCTTTCTATTGGGTTTTGCCGCATCTACTCTTGCGGAATTAAAGGAAAAAACGTTGATTTATTGTATAGAGCTACCTTTATAAAAAGTCCAAGAAAATATCATGAAAATTCAGAAAGATATCGCCGATAGAATGAATTGAATTTCAGCTGCTCTCAAAAATAAACAAAACGATAAGAAGCTTTCTCCAAATTTTTATTTTTGGACCGGACACCGATATCAACTTCTCCTTAAGCTGATATGAATTCAATATGAGGTCAAAATGCAACGTGATCTTCACACACCTAAAGTTTCAGGATAATTTCTCAAGTATTTTTCTAGATATTCGACAAAACGTCTAAATCGAAAGGTGTCCCTATTATTCTGGCAAGCCACTGTAGGATCCTTGTTTACTAAATGTAGTCTTCCTGCCACATTTGTCCATACTTTCCACCTACAAAAAATGGTAGATTAATTTTATTATTGGATGGAGGAGGTAATTTGTTATACTAGCGTGCATTTTTTATACAATGCTATTTTAGAGATTAGTATGGTAAAAGTCCAGAATAGCGGTCCCTAATGATATCGGCCAGCCCCGTCGAGTTTATGCTTTGAATTTATTTTTGTACCATCCCTATTTAATAAGTAACTTATTAACCATATTATAAAAATCATTTTTTAAGAAATTCACGCATGGAAATATTCACATAAGTCCCGTGCCAGTGACGATTGGATGATTGTCATACCACGCCAATCACATGGAGAAATAATGGCAATACCCTATCTGACGTTCACGGAACAGGGCTTTCGTGTCTTTTCGAAAAAAAAAATATTCCTATGATAAATAATTTAGTGAATAAATATGGTGCAGTATAAATTCAGGACATTAACGCAACGGAGTTGGCCGATTGGAGAATGCTATTATCGACTTTCAATTCACGCAAAATAAAAATAATTAATCTTACCATTCTAAGTCAGCAGGAAATGGACGGAACATCAGCTCTGGGTTACTTTTACGATTATTCTTGCAGTAAGCTGCACAGCAACATGCTAAGCCATAAACTGGCTTTTTAATTCCGTATTTTTTAAAAAATATTCTTCTGACATTTGAAGCGAAAGAGTCTATGGCGGGCATAGAGGAGCAAGTGTAAGCCTAGCCTACAACAATAGAAGAGTCTTCGATTGTTATAAGCAAACACATGCCCGTGGCTGGTTACAGATGATGCGCAGCAAATATGTGCAATGGCACAAGTCCGATTGTTTCAAACTCTGATTGTCAGATGGCAGCAGTGCTATGCATTACACTTTCTCAGGCAGAGTCGACCATCTATTCTTACTTTCTCTATGGCAACAATGGCCTGAGTGAGCAATAAAATCGCTGTTATTTACTTTTATTTAGGACAATACCGAACAATTTCATCAATATTGTTAAATTACCGTGTTATCTTTGCCGTAAATATCTGAATCGAAGAATTTCATAAACTATCTGAACTGTCTGGGCAATTTAGACTCTAAAAACGACTATGAAATCATTAATATTCGATTGAAACTATAAAAAAATGCTAATTATGCTTTGTGCAGGCCCCTTTTTCTAAAAAAATTTACTGCTAGTACGCGTAGGAATAACATAAAATTACATTAAGTGTCTCACTTCTTAGTTGATAATAAATGCATTGTACGTACGTATGCAATTAACTATTCTGAAGAACAGACATTGAAGAAAGGAATCACTTATTGATACAGTATAATATTTATGATATTTTCATAATATTATATTACTGATATAATATTTAGAAGAGAAAGCCTTCGTTCACTTGCGGACAGCCGCATGTTGCTACAAAATTTTAAAATTTCACAAATAAAGACAAGTAGAATAATTTGGTTATTAGAAATGTAGTTTTAAAATACAGGGTGGTCATAAATTATTAAGCACATTTTGACAGTGAATATTTTATTAACCAAGAAATGTACACACTTCTTGTGAACATCATTGAAAAGTACAACTCAAACAGTTTTTTTCCGTAATATTCCGAAGTTACAGCACTTCCACGTGTGCTCCTGCAGTGACTCGCAGAATATCCATTCGATATTCGATTTCACGCCATGTATTCCGCAGCATTTCAGGTGTCACTGTTGCAATGACGGCCACAATCCTTTCCTTCATTTCATCAAGATCACGCACTTTGCTGGAGTACACGCGGTCCTTTACATATTCCCACAAGAAAAAATCGAGTGGTGTGATGTCAGGAGATCGCGGAGGCCATGAAATCGGCCCCCCGCGGCCAATCCAACGACCAGGAAATTGTTCATCCAGGTATCGCCGCACAATCGTTCCCCAGTGTGGCGGTGCACCATCCTGTTGAAAAATAACATCTGGTTGTCGTTGTTCAAGCTGCGGTATAGCATAACATTGCAGCATGTCAAGGTACGTGATGCTATTCACCGACTGCTCTGTGAAGAAGAATGGTCCAATCACTTCATTGACAGTCAACGCGCACCACACATTGACCTTTGGACTGTCTCTAACATGTTCACGGACTTCATGAGGGTTCTCTGATCCCCAAATGCGACAGTTGTGTCTGTTCACATGCCCGGAAACATGAAATGTTGACTCATCTGAGAAAGCCACTTTATCCAAGAACGTGTTGTCCACATCAATTTTGTGCAGAATGAGCTCCGCGAATGCAAACCGTTGCGGTTTATCGTCGGGCTTTAGTTCCTGAACAATCTGAACTTTGTAGGCATACAATTTCAAACGCTTATGCATCACTTTCATCACCGTAGATCGTGGGACTCGCAATTCCAAGCTGGCGCGCCGAGTTGACTTCGTAGGGCTCCGTTGGAACGCATCTCGCACCTTCTCAATGACTTCCTCACTGACGGTAGGCCTACCAGCACCTTTCTTGTGGGCTACGCGTCCAGTGTCCTTAAACTGCGGATACCACCGCTTTATGGAATCATTTCCAGGAGCAGGTTGTCCATATTCCAAGCGGAATTGCCGTTGAACTGCTATCACGGATTTCTGCTCATGAAACCAAAGAACGCACATTGTTTTCTGCTGCACGGTCGCCATTTTCGCATTTTGTGTTCCTACGCCAAACACTGCTGCCGCCTGGTGATGATAGTGACACCTGACAAACTGTTTGAGTTGTACTTTTCAATGATGTTCACAAGAAGTGTGTACATTTCTTGGTTAATAAAATATTCACTGTCAAAATGTGCTTAATAATTTATGACCACCCTGTATAATTTAACACTATCGATAATACGAATGTATTGGAATGTTAATTTTTTGCGGGTATAATGTGTATTCTTAATTTTTACAAGCATTTTCAGAGTATTTTTAATATTTGAATACACAAACTTCATTCAGTGCTAATGTCTTAGCGGATACATTTACGTAAATAAACAAGAGAGATTTTTAAAGAGGTTGAACTAAAATAATAATGATGATGACGACGATGCTAATAAACCATTAAGGAATGACATAACCAAGTACCGAAAGGTTAAACTAAATCATTCACGGAACTATATTTTTATACCGCCCTATGTTAACATTGGAAGTTTCTAATGGACTATAATGATACCATTAAACCACGTACTTTTAATATTACGTTAATTTCATTCGTTTATCATTAATATTACGTTATATTCATTCATTATACATCATCCCAATTTGTTTGATATATTACATGCCATATTTAAGCATTGAAAGTTCCAATGAACCATCATGGTACCACAAAACCAGGTTCCTTGAAACCAATTTGAACTATCATTAATTTTACGTTATATTCATTCATGACACCTCATTCCAAGTCGTTTGATATATCACATGCCACATTTTAGCATTGCAAGTTCCAATGAACCATAATGGTTCCACTAAACCAGGTTCCTTGAAACCAATTTCGACTATCGCTAATTTTACGTTATATTCATTAATGACACCTCATTCCAAGTCGTTTGATATATTACATGCTATATTTTAGCATTGAAAGTTTCAATGAACCATCACGGTACCACAAAACCAGGTTCCTTGAATTCAACTTGGACTATTATTAATTTTACGTTATATTCATTCATGACACCTCATTCCAAATCGTTTGATATATTACATGCCATATTTTGGTATTGAAAGTTCCACTGAACCATAATGGTTCCACTAAACCAGGTTCCTTGAAACCAATTTGGACTATCATTAATTTTTCGTTATATTTATTCATGACACCTCATTCCAAGTCGTTTGATATATTTTATTTATTTATTTACTAGAAGAAGTACCCGGCGTTGCCCGGGATTATTACACTTGGGATGTAAACAGAACAATCTCAAAAATTAAAATAAATTTTGCAATATCTTAAAAATAAACACATGAAAATGCTTAGAAT
>JAHWFO010097618.1:1427083-1440664 GCA_023313115.1 Rhysida immarginata
CAGGAATTCTATGCATTGTTACAAATTGAAACTTATCCATATTGCATCATCATTTTATGTTCATTGTTATAATTCTTGGAAAGGATTGCTTTATCATTGCATCATCATTTTGAGCTCATTGTTATTGGTGAATTGCGTGTTGAAACCATTGTTGATACCTATTGTGCACAAACTTTTATTTGCATTGTTGGTCATGAGATATATATTGTTGGTCCGTGCAGAGTGTTTGTGAATTGCGTGTTGATACCATTGTTGCAAAAACTTTGTCTTGCATTGTTGGTCATGCGATATTTCTCATTAATATGCCCTGCCATAACCATGAATATCGATTTTTTATCAATAATTATTATTTTTTCGAAATCTGAAGTAGACAGTGACCTTCCTCATGCTTTGAAGGTCATGTATGCGAAATTTCATCAAGATCGGAATAAAACTGTAGATTTGTATAAAAGACGTACACACAGACCCACAGACCCACAGACGCACAGACCATTTAGATTTATTTAAATGGTATAAAAAGAAAAAAACCTGTCCAAGGCCCAAATGGCCATATGGCCGACGACAAGGGTCCTTGGAAGGACAAAGTATAACAAAGTATAACAAAGTATAACCTAACCTAACCCTTACTTACATTATAATTATAATTTCAGGTACAGACCAGGTTGAAGAGCAGCCAAGCACTTACCTGACAGTGGATGGAGTACGTTCTCCGAAACGGTGAGCTTGCTAATCTTGATAAATAGTAGCATTGGTTCTTTAGGGTTAGTAATTTATCATTTTGCTGCTGTGCCATTAAAAAGTTTTTCTTCACAGGGCCAGAATAAACAATGAACCTCAGGCAAGCACAAGCCAGGCAATGGTTGAAGGATCTCCCAAACTGTAAGCATGCTCTTAGTCGATCTTAGAAATATAGTATTTTTTTTATATTTTAATTTATCATTTAATTACTACATCATTAAGAGGTTTTTCTTATTATAGTGCTAGAAGAAATTTTCAAACTAACAAGTCCCAAAGCGGAGGATGTAAATCAGTTCCAAGGCGGTGTGTAAATTCTTTCAGCATAAGCAAAAAATATTCAATACTAATTGTGTAATCATAATTTCATTTATTTTCTTTTGAATTTATGTTTGAGAATTTTCTTTTGTAGAGTGGTAACCAGAAAAATTTTCGTTACTGACAATGATCTGGATGAAAATCTTGGCAATGGTAAATAAAATAAAAAATGTTAAATGATTGTGGACTAAAATATATACTAATTAAATTTTTACAATTTATTTGCTTACTTTATTTTCTAAATTGAGATGATGAGCAGCCAAGCACTAGCCAGGCAATGGCAGGACCTCCTCCCAAACGGTGAGCTTGTTCAAAGTATATGACATGGTTAAATAATAGTATCTATTTTATGTTCTGTTTTTTTTTGTTTTTTTTTTAATTATCATTTTGCTACTGCATCATTAAAAAGTTTTTTCTTTGCAGTGCTAGAATACAGCAGACAAAAAACAATGGCCAAGGCAGAGGAAAAAAGCGTGATGCAAGGTGTGTAAATTCTTCTAACATACGTAGAAAAAATATTTAATGCTGATTGTATACTTCATTTCATTTAAATCTCCTTGAATTTAAGTTTAAGAATTTTTATCTTGTAGACCGGTTTCCAGAAGTAAGACCCCACAGGCTTCATGCGATGATCTTCACGTGAGGTATGGCGATGAAGACACTGAATTTGTAGGATGTGTGGACCACCCATTCAAACCCCATCGCTCGCCTGGTGTAGTTATTGAGCGGTTAACCAAGGCTGCTCGCAACAGTTTGACTCCTTTGAATGTTTTTCTCTTGTTTTTTACCGAAGAGCTGGCATCATTGATATGCAGCTATAGCAATATGTATGCATGGTATCATATCTATGATAGGCGTTCTTATGCCAACAAGTATGGTGCTTGGGATGAAATAGCCACAGATGAATTATATAGAATGCTTGGTATAATAATTTATATGGGGCTAGTTCGTCAACCAGTTCTCAAAGACTATTGGAGTAAGGAACCTTTTTGGGGACGAGAATGTGTTAAGAATGCTATGCCTCGAGACAGGTTCCTGTCCCTAATGTGTTTCCTGAAAGTTTCTGAGTTTGGTAAAGAGAACCCTACTGATAAGCTGAGGAAGGTCAGAGACTACTTAAATACTATAAGTAATACTTGCTCTAGCTTGTTTCAGCCTTTCAAACATACATCAGTAGACGAGCGGATGGTTGCATCAAAAGCAAGAACTTCAGGCTTTTTACAATATATGAAAGCTAAACCCGTGAAATTTGGGTATCGCCTGTGGGTCTTGGCAGATTCCAGAACAGGTTATACATGTAAATTTAATGTTTACACTGGTGCTAGAGAAGCACCTAGCCCAAAAGGTCTTGGTTTTGATGTTTGCATGAACCTCATCTCTGATCTTGAGCATCAAGGATACCATGTATACGTCGATAACTACTACACATCACCAACTTTATTACAGGAGCTATATGCAAAAGGTTTGTATGGGCATTTGCTGCGAACAGCTACTTATAGATTCCAGATAAATGGGCTTTTGTTACAATTTCTTACATTTGTTAGGTATATATTGCTGCGGAACCTGCAAGGAGAATCGTGTTGGTTATCCTGAAGCTCTGAAGAATGGCCAATCTTGGGGGAAAAAAGAGGAAAGAGGCGCAGTCAGATGGATAAGGAAGGGCAATATCCTTTTTCAGCAGTGGAGAGATTCCAAAGTAGTGACAGTGGCCTCCACCATTCATAAAGCCAATGACCGTGGAGTGGCTTTACGAAGGTTTGGGGGTGGGCGAGGTTCGTATCCAATTCCCTTGGCTGTTGAAGATTATAACCGTTATATGGGAGGTGTTGATCTTTCTGATCAGCTAATAGAAACATACAACGTACTCCGCAAAGTTAAGCGATGGTGGAAGAAGTTGTTTCTCCACACTATTGACATCTGCGTTGTTAATGCTTCTATTTTGTTTAACCTTCTCGTTGAGAATAGCTCTGGATTGCCTGAATTTAATAGTCTTTCAGGGCTCAGTCAGCTGAAGTTTCGAGAAGAACTCAGTATTGCTCTCATGAACCGTGGAATAACTAAAAGGCCTACTACAATAACCAAAGATTTTGGACATTTTCCTCTACAAGTCCTACAGAGGAAGAGGTGTTCTGTATGTAAAATGCAATCAAGATTCATTTGTGAAGAATGTGATGTTGGACTTTGTATAATGGGGTTTCGTAGCTGTTTTAAACAGCACCATACTGGTTAACTTGTATTTAGTTCATCCAGATTATTTTTGAAATTATTCAAATTGGGTCCATAAATTTTCAATGTTATAATCATCCCGGGAATTTTTCTACCTTCAAAAATACTGCAATAATATATATAAAATTATCCTCAATGTTAACTTGAAGCATTTTGCATATCAAAGATTTTGCTTTTAAAAATTTTTTTATTATGCATAATTATTTGTTTATTTATTTATTTTTAAATGTTTAATTTATCCAAATAATGTTTTGTTTTTTTTTTGTTTCAGGTTATGTAGTCATGCAAAACTATAAATGAAAAATACATCAAAATTTAAATTGAATTATTATTATTATTATTATCCATATTAATGTGCCTTGTATTGCTGATGTATTATTAAATAAACACAAAGGGGCTGTAATAAACCAATACTTGATTTTACTTGTGTAGCTGATGTTTCAAAGTCACTTTATCATCGGAGCTAATGAATACAAGGTAAAGAAGTTAGCAATGCATTAGCTACACAAGTAAAATCAAGTATTGCTTTATTATGGCCCCTTTATGTCTATTTATTATTTAGTTCAAACTTCTTTCATATAATTTTTTTTGTAATGAAGTGGTCTAATCCAGCTCTTGGGGTTATTGAAGTTGATTGTACTTTCTTTAATGATTTTTATAATAATGATTTTTATTATTTTTTAGGTTATCCAAGACACCGGGTTTTTTAAATGCGCAGTACATATATTTTTCCCTTCCATTGGACACTACCTTGTTGTGGTGGAAGGGCTTGAGTGCTTCAATGAAGTTGTGTGTTTTATAATAAAGCACCAGCTGAGATTCCTGACTAAATGTGTCCATATTTTCTGTTATACAAATAAATTGTGATAATGGTTGTTGTTATATTGTATATTTATCTTGTTGAATAAATTTGTTTTGAAAATATTAGGTCTCTTTCTTCCATTTCAATGATATTTTACCACTTAATAATATTTTCTAAGATAATAAATATATTTTTTAAATAAAACTATATTAATTTACTCTTTTCTGTTGTCATTTAAATTTTATTCAGATATTAGAACATCTTTAAAGCCCACACTGAAATGTGTACATGTATTTACTTGATTATATTTGAAATTAAATCAGCATGAATTTCTTAGAAAGTAATAGTCATGAATTAGTATTTTATGAAATGTTTCACAATGGATTAATAATTTTTCTTTTGATATATTTCACTAGGTAAACTATCTTGTTTAGAATAGCAATTTGAATGACATTATTGCAATGTCAGAATATTCAAATAACAACAAGGTTTAAATCATTTTTCATTTTTATACTTACAGTTTAAAATAGCAAACTTATATAGAGATGTTAGTATTTGACATTTTTAACAAAAAATTTTTGATGTCAGTTTTTAATTGATAATATATAATTTTAACGTTTTCCTAATGATAATGACATGGGTAAAATGTAACCGTTTATGTCGTGTTTGCTGTTTCCTATATAATGAGTTGTTCATGTCACGTTAAGAATTTTTTGTTTGGATCTGGACTAAAATGCAGCCCTAACCGTGTTTTATATGGTAGTTTCAAATTTTTGGTTAATCTATCATTATTTTGCATAAGTAACGAAACTTTACTTGAACCAAAAAAAAAATCTTTTTTCATTTACCCGTAAAATTGTAATAAAGATTTATAATTTTAAAAATAAAAAATATTTTAAGACGTTTTATATACAACGTCCAAAATAATTATAATATTAATTTAAAATCTTATATCAACTGCTTTTCAATCAGCTTCATTTGAAAATGTAAACAGTGAAAAAAATTTAATTTATTTATTTGGATTTCTATATGGATTTTCATGTTTATAAAAAACATGTCATTGAATTTTATTATAAATAATAAGCATTTTATAACATTAATTGAATGTTTTACTATATTTTAACGTATTTGCCATGTATATGCGTTTTTTATCGTATAAATGCTCCTAGAATGATACTCTAAAGAGCTCTCTGAAACATGCCAGTAGAGAGAGGCGGGGCCTGGATTTTGATTGGTTGTAGGGAGATGTATGCTATTACGTCAACTAACATTAAATTACGTCAGAGCGCCAAATTCAAACAACTAAAATCTCTACATGGGTATGAAAAAAAATTCATAACAATTTGAATAAATAAAATATCTTAATTATTTTTGAATTCGCATATAGAAAACGAAATTCTTCACCTTTTCAGGCTAACTTGGTAATTTAAAATATTATTCGTTTTTTTTATAAAAATTCGTTAAAACAAGTTTCTTTTTGCTCGGGCTAATATATGCATCTTTCAGAATTTTTAAAAAAAAATTATATATGTATAACATAATATATACTGTTTCATATAGTGTCCTGAACCTCTGTAAATACTAATAAAAAAAATCTCCATAAATAGATATACTTTGGCTAGAAAAAATTTTTGAATAAATCAACGCAATTTTTCCATTTTTGATCAAAATTTATCCGTCTTTAAAGGGTTAAGTACCGAAAGGTGCTTTATGCTATCAGTGTGGGGAAACGTGTCGGCCCGTCTGTCTGTCTGTCTGTCTGTCTGTCTGTCCGTCTGTCTGTCTGTAACTCAAACTCCTCCGAGGTTATGAAAGGTTTTCAAAATCTGTTTTCGTCAGTCGATGAATATGGTTCATGGCACGAACCAGTTACAATTATTATCTAAATCGGTTCATTGGCACGTGCACAAATGGTACCTCTATTTTCCCGCCCTGCAATTTTCAATGGGAAGAAATATTGAGTAATATATCAAACAAATCGTAATGACGAGATAGATCCGGTTATTCATTACTATTTTCGTCAGTCGATGAATATGGTACATGCCATGAAAAAATCATAAATTTTATCTAAATCGGTTCATTAGCACGTCCACAAATGGCACCATCACGACCCCACCTAGCAATTTTCAATGGACAGATATATTAAGTAATATGTCAAACAAATCTTAATGACGAGATACAAGCGAATATAAATTACTATTTCGGCCAATAAATATGGTTCAGGAAATGAACCATTTTGAAAATTGTTGCAATCGAAAAATTGGCACGTGCACTAATGGTACCTTTATGACACCTTTAAAAATTTTGAATGATAAGATATGGCATGTAATATATCAAACAAATTGTGATGATGTATCATAAATGAAGATCACGTAAAAGTAATGATAGTCCAAATTGGTTTCAAGGAACCTGGTTTAGTGGAACCATTCTGGTTTAGTGGAACCATTATGGTTCATTGGAACTTTCAATACCAAAATATGGCATGTAATATATAAAACGATTTGGAATAAGGTGCCATGATAGATTATAACGTAAAATTCATGATAATCCAAATTGGTTTCAAGGAACCTGGTTTAGTGGAACCATGATGGTTCATTGAACTTTCAATGCTAAAATATGGCATGTAATATATCAAACGACTTGAAATGAGGTGTCATGAATTAATATAACGTAAAATTATTGATAGTCCAAGTTGGTTTCAAGGAATCTGGTTTAGTGAAACCCTGATGGTTCATTGGAACTTTCAATGCTAAAATATTGCATGTAAGATTTCAAAAGTCTTGAAATGATGTGTCATGAATTAATATAAAGTAAAATTAATGATAGTCGAAATTGGTTTCAAGTCACCTGTTTTAGTATTTAAATTTTCGACTCGGAGAGGGTAGACCACTGTTGCACCACACCCTCCTTATAGCCCGGACCTCTCACCTTGTGATTTTCATGTGTTTGGTCCTTTTTTTGTCTGAAGGCACTGTAAGGTCGACATTCGCCCATGAGGATGAGGTTAAGGAGCTATTTCGGCATACTTCAGAGAGCAGCAAAAAGCAGACTTTTTTGCTGACGATATTAGCCGATTGGTGCCCCAGTGGGAGTCCTGTATTGCGGCAGTTGGGTTTTTTTAGGACTGCGCGTCTATAATAATGACTATAAGATGTTCTTCTTTCATATAAACAAAGGTAAATATTAATACTTTCATTTAATCAGTCTCAGTGTCCTTTAAATTACTTTCATTTGAATATGCCTTATAATTCATTCGAAGCACAGGGAAGTTTGCATATCTTACAACTTTACAATGCATATAAAAAAAATTAAATTTAATTCCACCCAATAAATACCTGTACGTTCAATTCCCATATAAATATTATTTTATGTAATAATTTATTAATAAACGTGAATATTAAAATGTAAGTTAAGCCGTCACATTCTCGTGCTACATAATTGCCAAGTCACAAAATGTTCTTTAACTAAAGATGTAATGATTTGGAATGCTTCGTAAATGAAATTGTCAGAGTTAATAAGAGCACTAGACTTGGCTCTACATGAGATATCACAACTTTTCACGGCTAAAGTGTCGCTAAACTTGGTTACATTTTATACATGAAATGTTTTTGATGGGATATTTTTTTTCTCTTCTTGTTTTTATTTATTGAACTTGGTTATGTATCAGAGGTCTCCTTTGTTAAAGCTCATCTTTGTTTGATGTGCTACCCCTTTTTTCATTTTTATGTTTGAAAATAAGTGAATTAATAATAAAATTAAAAATAATAATAATAATAATAATAATAATAATAATAATAATGATTTCCACAAATCTTGCGTGTCTTCTCAAATTGATTAACGGTTGCAGGTTGACGTCTTGTATTTAGACTTTCGCAAGGCCTTTGACCGTGTCAATATTCGGCTGCTTTTAAATAAATTAGGTAAAGTGAACCTTGGCGTGAATCTCCGAAAATGATTCGCTTCGCTCCTTTGCGAGCATAGATTTAGTATAAAAGATTCCAAAGGATTTAATGCATCCGGCTATATTCGCAGTGATATCCCTCAGGAATCTCCATTGGGCCCGGTGTTTTTTTAACATCTTTACCGTAGATATTGGCGTAAATTTCGATCATTAACAGGTTAATTTTTTTCTTATTTGCAAACGATCTCAAAGTTTATTCGGTGATTCGATCGTGGGAGGACTGTTATATCCTTAACGTTGCGTAAAGTTGTTCATTGGACTAAAAGGAATGGGCTCACCTTAAATGGACTGAAATCCTTTTGGATTCCACTATTTCCACAAAGAATTTATTCGTCATATCATACATGTACATTTCGGCTACAATGTTGCCATCTGCTGTATGAATCCTTTAAATTCCTTAGGATTCATACTGAAGATGGTTACATTGTAACCGAAAAGTACATCTATGATATGACGAATAAATTCTTTGTGGAAATAGTGGCTAAGGTCAAAACTCTCACCGGTGAGAAGAGTTAGCGCTTGGTCAGTCAGAAATCCCGGTGAGAAAACAGTGACGTCATTTTAAAGTGGTCAGAAACGCGAGTTAGTGCTGCTATGTTTAACCGGTTAGTGTAACCGTCCTCACCGAGAAAAAGACGGTTAGCTCAGTGAAAAATTACGTCATCATTCTCTCACCGGTCAGGGTTTTTGACCACAGTCAAAGGAATCCAATGTCTCCTCTTTTGCACCAAGGTATCCACAGATCGGCAAGGTCACTCTTGTTTTTATATATTATATAATAACTTTGTTTTTGAAATCCTTTTGTTTAACTTATAACCGGAAGTTACTACTCTTTTATATGATTAAGTTTTAAATTCCCGTAAAATCCCATGTCACACTTTTATCAAAACCCTAAGCGTAATATTTAATTCCAATTGAATTTCATCGATTATATTGTTTCAGTATTGGTCGAATTGAGTAGACGTCTGGGCATTCTTAAACGATTTACTAATTTTTTCAAAAGACTTTCTTGACCCTATACAAACAAATTGTTCTCCCAAAAAACTTGTATGCCTCTTGGATCTGGTTTTCTGGTACTACTCACATACTAGACCAACTGAAAGCTAAATTAAGTAATTTTTTTCGTTTTCTCTCTCATCTAACTCATATTTCTGACTCTGCCTCGGCCTGGTTGTTTAATTTACGTTGTATCCTTGATAGAGCGCTTTTAAACATCTTACACTTCCTATTTTTCCACCTAATCTTCGTCGCGTACTATGGCCTTCCTCCAGCGAGACACAGTGGTGTGTATGCCCTGTCGGTACCAGTCGTTGTTATGTTCAAGCAGCCATGTCTTTATGCGCGAATCACCTCTTCGTCATCCTCAAAAGGTCTTCCACGAATGGCATTCTTCAATGGCCCAAACAAGTAAAAATCTGAGGGCGTTAGGTCAGGGCTGTGGGATGGATGGGGGTAACACTCTCCAACCCTGTTTCGTGATGTGTTCCGACGTCCTCAAACTTGTGTGAGGGCGACGTTATCGTGTTGAAGCAAAGCGTCAGCTGGATTGTTATGGCGTCCAAGTCGCTAGAAGCGCTTTTTGAGTTTGGTTAATGTGTTCACATATTCCTAAGAATTAACGATGCTGTCTCTTGGAATCACATCAGTGAGTACAAAACAGTCTCAAAACACAGTGATCATGACCTTACCAGCAGAAACAGTTGCTTTGAATTTTTTTCTTCTATGGAGAATGCGGATGACGCCATTCCATCGATTGTCGTTTTGTTTCGGGCTCAAAATGGTGCACCTAGGTTTCATCAGCTCTCAAAATCAGGGGCAAGAAAGCTTTCCCCTCAGCTACAAAACGTTTCAGCAACTCAGAAGAAATGTTTTTTTTCAGAGCTTTGTGTTCCTCCATAAGACAACGCGGACCCATCGTGAACACGTTTTTTTTGTAATCAAGAGCACGGATGATTTCACCCACACTTCCTTTGCTGATTGACAACTCCAGCGCCAACTCCCGACTCGTTTTGCGTCGGTCCTGACGAATGAACGCATCAGCACGCTGCATGTTGTCAGGTGTGACAGCAGAGGATGGCCGCCCCGCCCGCGGCAAATCTTGGAAATCCACCGAACCGCTTTCTAATGGCCTCACCGTCTGCTTCCAGCAACCAAGCGTACTTCTGTCGACTGCTGGTGCTCCATAACACATATTTTTACTCCATGGTCAGAAATTTGATGACGGCATGCTTCTTGTAACGTACATCACTAACAGAAGCCATGTGGTTCCATTGTGACATTCCATGTCAGTGAATGTCACATGGGCCCGGCGGAGAAAGTGTAGGGGTTTATTTGGTCCTTTTCTTTTATATAAAAACTTTTGTTTGAATCTTTTCTCTCTTTGTTTCTCTCGAAAATATTTATTAATTTAGATATATATTTTTTTAGCACCTAATTTTAATTAATAAAAAATAACATTTTATATTTTAGATGTTTAAATATATTCAGCTTTAAAAGACTCTTGTTTTCTTTTAAATAATTGTTGACGATTGCTGTTGCAACGATGTTCGTGGAACAGGAATCGCCATTGTTGCTGAGAAGGCATTGTTGTTTTGAGATCTTTTCGGAGAAGCTGTGCGATCTCAGTTTTCTTTTATTATTATTGTTGTTTTTCTGTTTTTTTGGAGATATTAAATTTTTTTTTTTGGCTGCGAGCAACCGCTGGAGACTGACGTGGGGAGAGGCAAATTGGTGGGAACGCCGGAAAGTTCGAGTGCTGCTGTTAATTTATGCTCGCTGGTTGAAACGAAATGCTTTAATCATTAAACTGTACAAAATACTAGTTACAGTTTTAATTGAAAATAAAGCAATCCAGATCCGATAGAATACTGACGCTAGGCAGTCCGACTGGCCGTTACCTTCGATCGGAGATCGAGGTTCCACGTATCATCGAAGACAACGAGCAATGTAGATGACATTTTTGGTGAGTTCGTTTCATGTTGTGGGTTCACGGGATTTTAACGATTCATGGCGAATATACAGTAAAACTTTAAATAGCAAAAGATAAAGTGAAGAAGTTTCTTCCAAAGAGAACAGTTGTTCGCGTAGCTCAGAGACTGTCATAGGGTTGTCAAGAACTGCGTAAAATGAACATCAGAGAAATGTTGTAATGAGTTAGCATTGTTATGATCAAGATAAAATGTTACACTATAAATTAAAAATAGAAAATATATATTAGAATTTATTTGAGATTTATGATAATTGTTATGTTAAAGTCAGACGGCCCAGGCTAAGCTATTGTAACGTGTAAATCGCAGAGGCTATTATAGCTGGTGCAGTGGAATAATAAGGTCACGTGACAAGGGAAGGATGTAATATAAATTAAACATTTATTTAATAAAACCTAGGAAAGTAATTAAGGACAAATGCAGATTCATCACCTAAACCCTTAATTAAAATAATTTCCATTTAAAAGTAAAGATAACACATTCGCTTAATGTCTAAACATACGTTAACAATAAGCAAGATAAAACAAACCATGTATATGGAATCCAAGAAGTAACAACTCGTTACTACATTCAATTGAAAATCAATTACAAATATTGCATCAAAACAAGGTCACTTAACCAGCAAGCGTTTAAGCTCATTAACTTAGTACATAAAGGAATCACCTCTGACAATGAAGCCTGGCTCGCTTCAATTCCAATCCAAAACATAATTCAACAACAAACTCTAACTTAACGCTAAGTGACAAAAATGATACAGAGGCTTAAACACTAAAATAAGCTTATCACTATAGTTCCAAGTAGAGCGCCGTTTTGCTTAAGCGACACAAAGTAAATACTAATGGCGACCAGTAACTATGTGTATAAATATCAATTATAGCAATAGTCACGAGAGTACGCGTTCAGAGTTTATCATTCTGAAAGTCCAATGAAAAAGTCCGTGAACTGAAACGGAGACACATTGGCGTCCGTAAAAACATAGAGCTAACTAACATCACTCACACAATTAGCTATCCACAATCCAACGCACAACGTGGACTAATTAAAGTCAATGTTCGGGAAATGTTCTTAGCCTAATACACTACCATGTGCTAATACAAATGTCGGTTGCACAGGATACCGAAAACCACGCACAGAAAAAGTATAAATTAACTAGGCTATGACTTAAGAAAT
This sequence comes from Rhysida immarginata, assembly GCA_023313115.1. Classification (NCBI taxonomy): domain Eukaryota; kingdom Metazoa; phylum Arthropoda; class Chilopoda; order Scolopendromorpha; family Scolopendridae; genus Rhysida; species Rhysida immarginata. The sequence goes on from JAHWFO010097618.1 coordinate 1,439,283, forward strand.
ACGCCACCTACAATTAACCATCACAATTACAGCAATGACAGGATAACTATGAATATGCCGAGCCCTTCGCAGGACTACGACGCACATAAGAAAATCCATAACAGTTCTCTATGTAAGCGGCCATTCCAGCCGGCCATGAACATTCTACTTCCATACCTTCGCTCAAATCACGGCGGTAGAAATCGTGGAATAACGAACTTATGGCTCGAGCATTATTTTGAACTAAACATACAGTACTCACGAGGAATGCGGGATAGGACGCTATCGTTTTCGCAACGACACTCGGGGCTTCCCAACCGCTCGAATTCGCACGGGTGACTGCGCAGTTTCTCTCTCGCAGTCGTGAAGTCGAATTCCTCGCCCACGGAGCTTCTCTGCAGGGCACTTTCACTGCCGCTTCGACGATGCCATTTTCCCGCGTCGCCTCTCCGCTAACTCCGTTGCCGAGGCCTCTGGCATCCCGCCGGCTTGTAACAGAACACAGCTCGATGCCCCTGTCTAGGCATGCCGAACTCCGTGCCAAACCTTTTTCCTCGGACTCCTCTGTATGCTCTCTCCTTTTTCCTTTCTCGTCTCTTTGAGGTTTCCAATTATCCCGCCTCTCTCTCGCTCCGCCTCCATGGCTCTCATTGGTTCTTGCGTCCGGATTGTGATGATGACATATTTTGCGCTGCTCTGTCCCCTTCTCCGAACGGTAGAAGGTACGGCTATGAAAGCACCTGCGAGGGTCACTGGAATCCGAACCCAGCTTCGATTTCCGTGACAGCTATAAATCAGTCGTAAACAGGAGTTCTTGATCCGAATCGTATTTTGTTAGGAAGTTGCACATTTTGTCCACGTGGGAGTGTCTCTTGCTCTCATTGAGTAAACGGGCCGAGTAAACGTTGCCGACCACGACCACCGGAGTGCATTTAATGCTACCTCATTGAGTAACAAACACATCGGAGTGCGGACAAGAGGTTACTGCGGGCCTCCTCTTATGTGATGCGTAACTAAAAGGTCCATACGACGCTTGTGTGAATTGAGTGTATGTGTACAATAAGCACTGCTGATGTGTAAGTGAAAGTAGAGTAGCGTCATCTCTATACAAGGATCAACCTGTACAACTGAGAGGTGCCTAAACTAGTGCATAGAGCCCTTAGTTGCGTAATCTGACGTTTGGTGTTGTTAATGCGCTTATTATGATTGATAATAAGAGTTAAATAAGAAATATAGTTCTTTAGCTCAGAGAGGGCCCTCTGCTGAAGTTACTTTCTTTAAAAATTATCATCCATGAGCTGTACCATTGACACACGTCTAACTAATCATATGTAAATTACCCTAATTTGAATATTATGTGGTTTATGGGGAAATAAAGAGAGAATATCTAATTAATTGATCAG
>JAHWFO010097618.1:1440674-1479219 GCA_023313115.1 Rhysida immarginata
GGAAATAAAGAGAGAATATCTAATTAATTGATCAGCTGCAGGATTTTATTATTTTTTTAATTTTAAGAATCACACCTCGAAAGTATCAGTCCCGAACCCTTGACACACGTTCCACCCAACACTAGTTGTTGATATATATAAAGCGGGGGAGGTGGGTCACACCATTGCCTCACGTACGCTATCTTTCGGAAGAAACGGAATCTTTACGCAGGCACTCCGAAAACATCAAAGAATCCATATCTCAAGGTTCGCATTCGTACTATTGTTAGGGACGGACAAAAACATTGCTGTGTGATTACTTTCTGGGCTACCCTCGTATAACAACATCCACCGCAAAAAGTGTAAAACAGACGCAACTGATATAAATTCCACTAAGAGTTTCAGAAGTCGTTTATACAACATCGGACTAAAGGAATTGTCGAACCGGCTGTGTGGAGCTTTGGAGGCAAGTGACACTTTGCTTAGAATTCCACTGTACGGGACTGATCCTCAAACAACAATAAGATGGCTTGATGTCAGTATATATCGAAACCGTAGAGTTAAGTCTAAAGAGGATATGATGATATTTGAACCGGATTTTACTGATATTTATTATGAGTCAGGGCTTAATGATTATTATCGTAAGAGGCCAAAAGATTTAGAACATATCAATTTGTACAATTTCCGAAAAATTTGTACAAAAGCCGATTATGCAACATCAGGCACAGCTAGCTACTGGATGGGCGACCAACAGTGAGAAACGATCTTCACACCCCTGGCTGCTGCGACCATCCTACAGCAGTCGTTAATCCAGGAACCCAGTCGTAGACTGTAAGAAATATTGAAAAGAAGAGATCTATGATATATCAAATCATTATTTCTACGATATATCAAATCATTATTCTACGATATATCAAAGTGACATGTTAAAATTATGTCGAACCTTAGGAGAACTACAGATAGGTTGCGAAATCTACATGGAAGCTTTTAAGTCGACAAAATATGAATTAAAGGAATACCTAACATATGGCAATTTACGAACAGAATTACACTATAATGAATGACTCTTCTGCCACAAGAATGAAAAAATAGAAAAATACAACCTTATACTGGAAGATCTTTTCGGAAGCGATTGCTACCATCGTTCAGCAGTCCAGGAGTCCCCTAGTTCGAAAACCGACGAGTCATTCATTTATTCTTACATCATATTTATCCTCATATATTTTAGTTCTTACTTAGTACATTACATTATTTTTTAACTTACATTATTATTGTTGTTTGGGGAAACCAAACTCGGATCAAGTCCGGAGGCCAAGTCCCAGAGGCGGACCCAAGAGAGGGCCAAAGCCCAAGGGACTCAAATGCAAGGAAGGGAAAAAATTACGTGCCTGTAGTACTGAGGTTTGGGTGTAGGAATTTCCTTACTATGTGACATGTGTTTAGAATTGTGGCTTTCTGTAAAGTCTTGTATAAGTGTGTGTTTAAATTAAGCGTCGACAGGCTTTTGTGTAGCGAGTGTGGAATAACCCCAGGGGGAGAAAGAACGACAGGAACAAAGTGTACTCTGTTAACTTCCTAAGGCGTTTTATTTCGTGCGCAAGATCCGTACATTTAGTAATTTTGTCAGTGTGTGTCTTTTGTAAATTATGTGTGTTGGGGATGGAGATATCAATTATGTAGGTCACTTTGTTTTGCTTATCTACTAATGTAAAGTCTGGTCTATTATGAGGGATAGTTTTGTCTGTGATTATAGCTCTGTCAAAATATAGTTTATGTGTGGTGTTCTCTAAGACAGTGTCTGGGATATATTTATTATTATTATTTTTATTATTATTATTATTATTATTATTATTATTATTATTATTATTATTATTATTGCTTGCCAATCTGGACTTGCTACATTACCCAACAACTATCGTCCAATCTCTCTTCTTCCCGTCATGGCAAAAACTTTTGATCGCATTCTTTATAAATATCTACTTCAGCAAATTTTGCCCTCTCTTCCTGCCTGCCAACATGGATTTCTCCCTGGGAGGTCCGTGGTTACCAATCCGGTTAGCTTCACAGAGGTGCTCATGAGCTACTACGAGCAGCAGGGCCAGACTGACGCCATTTACTTTGACCTTTCCAAAGCTTTTGACACCATTCAACATGAACGTTTAACTCATAAATTGAAACTCCTTGGTGTCAGAGACAATTTTCTGGCATTCCTGAATTCCTACATTTATAACAGACACAATGTGGTTCGCATCAACGGTCACTGCTCACGTCTCTTTTGTCCGACCTCCGGTGTCCCTCAAGGCTCCGTTCTCGGTCCTCTTCTCTTCAATGTTTATACCTCTGACCTTCCTAATCATATCTTGGATTCGGGTATTCTTATGTATGCTGATGACACTAAGCTCTTTCGTACCATCACTTGCCCTCAGGATGTTTTGCGGCTTCAATGCGACATTAATCGATTGGAAGCTTTGTGTCAGGAGAATGGGCTTAGCATTAATGGCTTAAAAAGTGCGCACGTTGCCTTTACCAATAAAACGAATCCCATTTACAAGGCTCATACTGTCACCAATGCTACTATTAAGACTGTCAATCAAATGCGTGATCTTGGAGTCATTCTTGACGACACGCTCACTTTTAATCCACAGATAAACCATGTACGTACTAAAGCTCTGCGTTGTGCAGGGGCATTTATGCATCGCGGACATACTTTTTCTACTCCTCGAACTTTTCTGGTACTTTATAAAAGTATTGTACTCCCGCAGTTTATGTACTGTAGTGAGGTCTGGAATGGTTGCACCAAGGAGCAAGATGTAGTTCTCGATAGAGTGCAATCTATCTTCCTCCAGTATCTCAAGCAAAAGTTCCCTAATTACGACAACCACCTTACACCATTACGTGACATCCGACTACAAAGAGATATGACCTTTCTACGGAAGATCATCAAATGATCCATTAACACAGACTTTGTACAAGGTCTCCATTTCTATGCTCCTATTCGCCGAAATAGGCAATCTGCTACACTTTTCAAACCGCCACTTTATAAATACCCATGCTCAACGGTCAACGATCTACAGAATCCAATAGGAATACAATCTGTACCATTTCGATTTTGATATTTTTTAATTACTTAATTATTTTCTTAAATAATGTAAAGATCTTAAGTTTTATTCTAATTTTATTTTGTAATTCTTCATTTGTAATTCCTTTTCAATGTTTGGCATTTCCATTTCTTTTATTATTTGTACGTGTATTTAGTGATATTTTATCTTACTTCCTTTTTAATTTATTTTATTTTGCTATGCCGTCTGTATTCTCTGCATAACACTGTATTGTTGCCCATGTTTTACAATTTTTTTTATTATTTAACTTCTTATTTTAAATCAATTTGTAATCAATTGTACATTTTATTTTCAGTCAAATTATATTGCTCTGTTTGTTAGTGTTACCTATCTGTTTATTACCCTTTTGGCAATTTGCAAGATTTATTAATCTTTTGTTTTGTGTACCTCTTACTGTTCTGTCTTGGCACATTGGTGCTGTTTGAATGGCAATAAACTTGAATTGAATTGAATTGAATTATTATTATTAATATTATTATTATTGTCATATTCGAAATTTATCTGTATATTTTTTTAAGAATTTTAATGTTTGTTCTCACTTCCAGATACGTATGTTGATAAATTTGTTTTACCCTAAACATTTATTAAGTAGCGGAGCACTTATTGGTTTTACAATGTCCGTCTGTCTGCCTGACGTCTCCTTCATATTTTCCACATTTTTTGACGTAACAGTTTGAAACTTGGAAAATAACTTACCATAGGCAAGTCCCAAGTCACTATTTAGTTTGGTTTTGATTGGCCCACTGGGGTCGGAGTTACGAGGGTGAGAGTTAGAGAGGACCAAGTGAGATGCATAGTATTTGAACTTTCCGCTACTTTCTTAAACCGTCCTAGAGAAGATTAATTTGTTGTTAGTCTTTGTTGTTAAGTCTAGAAATGATGTTTTAGATGAAATAATTTTAACTGTAAATAAATTTTTAAGTCATTATAAGGATTTTGATGTTTTTTCTGGCCAGTTTTTTTTTCCTGAAAATTTTTGATTGTAAATTTAGTTTGTAATTCTGTCTTTTGTTCGTAGGGACAGAGACTTGGTTTGACTTGTCCGTTGCGCTATCCCTCTTTCAGCCTTCTTAAAGTTCAATTCAATGCTGAAATTCTCATTTAGAGACAGTCTTAAATCTGGTAAAAGGCTTAATAAGTTCAATTCCTAATGAAGGACCTAAGAAATATTTTAAGGTAGCGCCTGAGGATATAAGCAATTACGAAAAAGGTGTTCTTATTTTGTAAGGTTTATTATTATTATTATTATTATTATTATTATTATTATTATTATTATTATTATTATTAATATTATTATTATTATTTAATTGGAAGAACACAAAAAATAATTTGAATTTAACGTAAATTCAGATTTGGATATAAGATCATTCATGAAAAAATTTTTCTTTATATATCAATATTATTTTTGGTATATGATTATTATTAAATATTTATTTATTGTTATTATTATTCAATTTTTACTAAATAAAAATTTCGTGTATGTATGTATTATTCTTTTGTATTGATAATTTATAATGTATAATAAGTTCTAGGAAGAGATCTTACTTTTTGCAATTTTTGACGATTTAAAAGTGTCTGTGTATTTTAGTTTGATTCATATATCTTGTTTATTAATTTCCCACCATTCCATACAAGCCGTAATGGGGCTTCGGAACATGGGTGACTACTGTTTTATATGTATTACTGGTTATTTGGTTATTGTTTATTTGGATTTGATGGTAGTTGGTAAATGCACTGAGTAATTTTATGTTTTATACATTTTAAAATTTATCTTTTCAATAATTTTTAATTTGAATAAATTTGTATTTGAATTTGAATTTGAATTTTATATTAAAGAAAGTATGGATTTTTCTGAGTAAATTTTCCACAAGAATGTGTCATAAAAACGGTCGCTTTCCTTATTTTTTTTTCCAAACGAAAACGATATTGCATTTTCTTCCTCGGAAGTGGCGATGTAATTTTAATTAAGGAAGGAAAGATGCGATTTTTTAGCTGTTATCGCAATTTTGAACGGAATTCCTGAGTACTTTTTTTAATGATTATTAGTGGTTAGGAGAGTGAATGTCTGTGTAAGAGGAATGGCCTCGAGATACCACTGAGGTTGGCTCTAGTAATGAAAAAAAAAAAACTAATAAAATAACACAGTAGAAATTAATAAGTATTCTTTTAAAAACTATTTTCTGACCCATTAAAATAATTTTCAGTACACGAGTTTCTACTTTCCGTTGTAAACGAAATAAATTCACTTGAAATATTATTCTTTTTTATCTTATTTATTTGTATCAACCATTTGATTATCGATAAAATTATTTCATTATTTCTCTGAATCCGCTTTGTCATCCATTTCAATTTAGATTAAATACATGTATTATTAATTTATATTTATATTTATATTTATACGCGGGGTTAATAACATGGGGTCAAGTGTAATGGTGAAAAATTTAAGCATCAATCATTTTTTCTAATCTATGCGAAATAATAAAAACGTAATTTACAAACTCTCTTCAAAATCTTTTATGAATGACTTGCACAAGGATCTAAAATCTCATGCAGACATTATGTATAATTAAATCTAAAATTAAATTATGTATAATTAATGTGTTTTTTTAATTAAATTGGGTAAATGGAATTATTGCTGTTATCTCTACGCATATGACAATTTCAAAGGAATTTTGTTGTTAACGAATTTTAAAATATAAAATGTAGCAATCCTTATATGAGATAATTATTGAAATTAAGATTTTATTACGTTCAATTTGTAATTAGATAACGTAGATTTTTAAATATCTTCTTACCATCGGTTTTCGCGGTAACATGTTCTGTCATTTTGCAAGATATTGATTATGAAAACGGAAAGTAATAAACATTTTTTTAATGAAAGTAAATAAAAAGCGGAAATAGAAATGTCATTTATTCACTTTTTCCTGTAAAATTTTTCACATTTTAAAATACGTAAGTGGCGTCTAAAGTGTTTTTTCCCAATAAGAGGATAGGAAATAATTGAAGGAATTTCTTAACATAGGAATTCTTATTAAAACTTCTCTATTTATTGGACCGGTCGTTGTTTACTAGACTGGAAACCGTTCTTGTTTCTCACACGATCCAAACGTTCAATTATGGAAACATTAAAAAAAAGGATCTTTAATGTAATGTCTCTAAACGATAGGGAAAAACGACAATTTCGTAATAGTATTATGCGAAAGTGAAATGTTGGTCACAATCATCGTTTATTCTCTCATCGGATGAGTAATGTTTGGTCGGGCATGGAGGAGGAGACGGGTCAGCCAAGCTCAGGTGCCATCTGGAACCACTCGTTCCCCTCCCCTTCCTCTCAAAGCATATTTTTCTGTCATCAAAGACAGGAACTAATGGTTGGAAGTACTGTATATAAAGTCTCAAATTTTCATCAGAAAACCATCAGTCCGATACAACGGAGTAAAGGAGACGGAAAACAGTCCTCCATACAAAGTAAGTTTATGTCATGTTTATTACATCATAATAGACAAACCGATCAATGAGATTTCTAGAAAATTGCCAAAAATCATATCTACAATGTTCATAAGTTTTCAAAACTCCCGTTTAATATCAATTCAAATTTGTCGCTTCAGTTATTCATAAATGAAAAACTCAAGTTAATTTAAAGTAATTTAATGTGCTTAAAGTAAATTATTGCCGACTTTATTATTCATATAGCTCTAACGCTTTTTCTTTATCTGAGTTCACATAACCAAAAAAGAGATTCCCTTAAAGTAAACACTTATAACAAAAAAAACAAAATCTGCCTGAAGCTGAAAATTATAAGCTGTCCACTGTTTAATATTTTATCCCCATTTAAAAATATTATAGCAGGACCAGTCTGCAATTTATGGGAGTTAAAAATATAGAATTATGAATAATAATTCTAAAAAGTTTCTAATAATGTTCACCATTTTTTACAGATGCGGTCCAGTTTATATTTCATATTCTTCCTAGTAATTATAGCTTTCGTCAGCTGTGACGATAGTAACCAGGAAGAGGAGACCTCTGTCGAAAAGAGGGATCTCGAAGCAGCTGAAAGTCATCATCATGGTCATCATGGTCATCATGGCCATCATGGTCATGGTGGTGGTCACAAACACCACAAAGGTGGACATGGTCACCACGAAAAGCACGGACATCATGGCCACCACCATGAAGGCGGCAAACATGGCGGTCATCATCACAAGCACCATGGAGGACACGGTGGCGAAAAACATGGTCATCACCATTTCGGTCATGAAAAACATGGAGGCCACGGACACGTCGACCACGGCAAGCACGAAGACGGATTTAAGAACGGCTACCACAAGGAAGAGCACGGCCATCACGGCAAATGGTGGAGCAGTTCTCATAATGGCAAGCACCATGAAGGCCACCATGGAAAGGGACACCACGAAGAAGGACATCACGGCAAACACCACGGCCATCATGGTGAGCACCACGGGCATCACGGGGGCCACCACAAACATGGTGGACATCACGAGAAAGGAGGACATAAGCATCACCACGGAGAAGGCGGTCATGGTCATCACTATGGCCACCATGGTCATCACCACTAAGTCCATAATTTATATGATTCGTATTAAAAATAGGAAATTCAGTATTCTATAGAACATTATTTTTATTTAAAATAAACGATATCTATAGCGAAACAGCAATGAGAGTTATGGCAAATATCATATTACAAAATGATATAAAAATTGTCAAATAGTTTTAATTTAATTTTTTTGTAAGTATACTTTTAAAAGAAAATAAATATTTAATTTTTAAAATAGCTTGCTGTAATATCAAATTTTTAAGCGCTTAACATCTTACACAGAATTATTTAGTCGGTACGGCTGTGTAATTTTCACAAAAGAGAATAAATAATTTTGAAAAGTGGTAGAACAAAGCGTATGCTAAAATTTATGTATTTTTTGTTTTAAAGACCAATGACAAAACTTTTCACTAACTATCAGTTTGGACATAATTCCGGGCTGTGCTTACAGTCCATCCAGCCTTACTTTACCCGAGACATGATGGCCATTTCAATTTTTCAATTGTTGGGCATTGTTAAAATAAAAATTAAACAATTTACATACAATTGACATGCCCATCACATCTTGGGCAAAGCTTGGATAGGAATACGGTATTACTGATTCAAGAGAGGCTGAAACTTGCGATACTTTTTATGATGGAAAAATAGAGATTGGATATTAGCGTGGAAGGGCAAAGAGACATTGTGTGAACAAATGATGGGACTCCGAGGATTTTTCTTTCAAATTCTTTTTAATAAGAATCGCCGAGAGGTATGTAGTCGTCCTCCCCGCGAGGAAATCAAATTTAGCTTCTAAACATAAGATAAATATATTCGATCCAGCCTTATTTCGCCCGAGATGGGATGTACATGTCAATTGTTGTGTATTGTTTCTAACAATGTCCAGCGATTGAAACGGCCGTCAAATCTCGGGCAAACAATATCTGCCGCCACCAAAGTTGAACGATCTTTTTGACATGCGCAGTAAGTCATCTCATCAATATGCTTTGTCTGGATTTTACCCATGATGCACTTGTTCTACTATAGTAATGGCAGATATCATTGAAACGTGGAAAGCCTATTAAAAGTATAGTGGCTAGAAGAATAGTGTGGTAACGGCTACTACTCGCAGTGCTACGTGGTTGATTCCCGATCTGATGATAGTAGCGGTGGCGCTGCAATCGACATAGATGCGAGTTACCTGGGAGATGAGATGGAAATCTTAGGATAAAGGAGGGTTTTTTCAGCTATATTTCGGGTGACTTAAGTTTATTTATAAAAATTTTGTATATTTCAGGTAATTGTCTTCCACAGAACTTGAGAATAGTCTTTAACGTTAAAATAAATGAAAAATATCTGCTGTTATAAATAAGTTGAAATATAAGATCAGAGATGGATGAAGGTATCCATTCCTAATAAGATAAAGCATGGAATATGAGCCAGAGAAATTATATTTTGAGTAATTAATCATTAAACATAGATCTGCTAAATTGAGTCTAATAAAATATCAACATAGAATCTAATAATAATATAATGCTGTACACAGCTGGCTACCGTACAAATAATAAAAAATGAATTTTCACAGATGTTTCAAGAGAAAAAATTCAAGAGATGAGGCGTTCGCCCCTGTAACTCGGAAGTTCTCATATGTGGAATGCACAATATTGAAAAATATATAGATATACAAAGAGAATATCTTTTTTCATATAAAATTCATTTATCACATGAATAACCACCAAATTACTTTTTTATTTGATGATAAAATATTAAATATCAGATATTTTAGGTTAATAGTTTTGAAAAAAAAATTCTTATTATTTTTAAAAGAAGGAAGCTATATAATAAATTTGTATTTAAAGCTGTTTTGATTGCATTTCGTTATTTAAAAATAAGGACTTTTTAAAAATTATTCTGAATTTCTTAGATTTTACATAAAGAAAAAAATAAATGAAAAATATAGACAGAAAAGTGGTTCTTGAAATTTTAAAATGCAACAATAAGAACGGAAGGGCTGCTGTTTTATTGCAAAATTAAAATCAGATGAAGAAATCAAAAACTTATCTAAAGAAAATAACTCAGTGTGAAACGGTCCTGTATTTCACTATATGATAACTGAAAAAGAATAAAATCATTTGAAATTAAAAAATACTGCAAAATCTTCTCTAAATTAAAAACAAAAAGGGGGGGAAGGTCGAAATAGTATTAAAATGGTATATTATTTAATGTTCTGGAATGAAAATGAAATAATAAATCAAATTTATAAATTTTACGAAGAAATTAATGGCGCCTTATTGATGTAAAGCTCTGGATGTTTAGCTACTATGTTGATGTACCTGCCATCTGGCGGCATCATCATTCGAGGAATCAGATTTGAAAGCTCGCTGCCACACTATTCTTCTAGCCACTATATTAAAAGTCATAATATAAAACAAATTGCATTCGAGTCGACTATTGTGCGTCATCTTTTAATTTATTAATTTATTAATTTCATTTATCTACTTAAAAGAAAAAACGAAAATAGAAACTAAATGTAAATACAAAAACAATGTTTCGAAAACGAAAACGGATGTTTCATGGAATAGCTAAGCGATTTACTTCCCGTTAACGTCTATTGGCTGGCGTTACGAGACTAACGAGAAATACAGGCTCCGGCACTGAAAAGTCACCGGATCAAGATAGGTCTAGCAACAATCCAACCTTCATTGTTTCCAACTAAGGAAAAAACACTGATTGTTAAAATACATAGACCTATCTTGGTCAGGTGACTTTTCAGTGCCGGAGCCTGTCTTCCTCGTTAGCCTCACTGGCGTTAAAAATGACGTCATCCTGTCGTTCAACTTATGTGGCGGCAGCTATAAGGCTAGATAGAATATAATTTTCTTATGTTTAGAAGCTAATTTTGATTTCCTAACGGGAAAGACGACTAAATAACTTCTCGGCGATTCTTATCAAATGAGCGCGAATACTCTGTCATAATCAAAGGAGCACGGGTGAACATCAAGTTTTGTTACAAATTAGGGGAAACGTCGACGGAAAGTTATTGAATTTGGTGCAAGTGTGGAGCTGCACTATCATATGTGGATTTCGTTGCAAGACAACGTCCGCCGGTACAGCCAACGCCTCCTATAAAGAAAGCCTCAGCACTGAAACGTCATACATTGTTACATCATCATAGGTCGACCAAATTTAGAGCTTATTATTGGTAGAAATGCGGTTAACAAAGGACGAAGTATGATGATGTAACAATGTATGACGTTTCAGTGCTGAGGCTTTCTTTATAGGAGGCGTTGGTACAGCGCGATCCGTGTGCGCAACTTCCTGGATAAACGTGGCGTATCTATTCTTCAACATCCATCGTATACCCCTGGCGCGCCATGGCGCCTGGAGGCTTTTTTGTTTCCTCGCCTCATATCAATGAGGTGTTGAAAGGTACATATTTTACAGACGTTTCGGATATCCATCGTAGCGATCCTCGATTTTGCCTTGACCGGAATCGTGAGAGTTACCAGCTAAGGACGGGTCGATGAATGCCTGAAATAAATGCAACAGAAAATGGGGAATGAGCGTAAAAATAACCCCTCTTTATTCAAATTCAACAAGCTAGTATTTACAGGCAAGTCCTTTTCCTTTTTTATTATTATTCAGGGGAGGTCAATAATTAAACAAAAAAATTATTTTAATTATCAAAATTTATCAAAATTGCTCTACTTATGATCGGATATGAATTAAACATGGTAAGTCTTATTAGTGATGTGCCGATACCGATACCAATACCAAACTACAGTTTAATCAGCAAACGGTAATAGTTGCAGTTTTCGCGTGAACTAGTGAACGGGTTCGTTTTCCAGTTCGGTAAATTGGCACAGGAGAAAAAACAAATAAAAAAATAGGATGGAAATGGCAATATTAAAATAATAAAAAAAATAAATAAATTTCAACTCCAAAATAAAAACAATAATGAAAAATAATTTCAAAATGAAACATAAAGAAATACTTCAAATTTGTTTGTTAAGTAGCGAAAGAATAGAGCTATTTACTCTTTTTACTATGATAGTCTGTCCTTTTAATATTTTCTACATTTTTGACATAGATGGTGAAAATTTGAATGTAGTTTACAATGGGCATGCGCTACTTCACTATTTAGTTTATTGTATTTTCGTTTGACTCAGTGGGGTCGAAGTTACGGGGATGAAATTTATAAGGGACGATTTGATCGATTTGGTATAAACTTATCTAAAGGGGTGAATTTGGAATGCAGATTCTCTAGGCAATATCTGCATTAAAGAATCATTTAAGAATGGATAATGAGGGATTTTATTCTTTGCCACATTTCGTATGTTTAGATTATTAATGAAAACTAGAAAAAAATTACATTATTATGAGGTTTGGACCAAATTCTTCCAATAGGGTCGGAAACGTAGGGGTACCGGTTTCCTGGTCTTTAGAAGTATTAACGTTTTCCAAAGGCAACATATTACATGTGATATATCATTCGAACGAAAAAGATGCTAAACAAAAGAAGATAGAGCTCCAGGTAAAGATTTTTCTATCGAAAAATACTTACTTACTTACTTACTTACTTACTTTTCAAACCCGCTTATCCGTTAGGGTCGCGGGGGCAGCAGCTCTATGGAGGATCTCCAGCGATCGCGATCTTCCGCCATCACGCGCATGTCCTCCCTGGTAATATCCAAGCGACTCGAACCCAGATTCTCCATGTAGTCTAGCCACCTGGTTCTAGGTCGACCCCTTGGTCTCTTACCCACCGGCTTGGAAAATAACAACTGCTTAGGAAGACTAGTTTGCGGCATCCGTATCACGTGGCCATACCAGCGCAACTGAGATCTCTCAATGCGGAGAAGTAGCGGCTCAACACCTAAAGATTCCCTGATTGTGCTGCTGTACACTCTATCTAGTAGGGTAACACCTGCCACACCTCTCAGAAATCTCATTTCGGCCGCTTGTACCCGCGATCGCACTCTTTCGGTCATTACCCAAGCCTCATGACCATAGGTGAGAATGGGGACAAAGATAGATTTGAAGACGGAGAGCTTGGCTTTGTTACCCAGCTCGCGTTTCGTTACCACGGATCGCCACAGTTCACGTCTGATACAGCTTGCTGCACCGATTCGAGCATCCAATTCCTTCTCCTGCCGTCCATCACTCGTGAATGCAATCCCGAGATACTTGAATTTCTCCACCTGTCTCAATGAGGCTCCCCTAACAAGGAGAGCGCACTGAGCAGGCTATCTTGAAAGGACCAGAACCTCGGTTTTAGCCACACTGATCTTCATCCCAGCTTCTTCACATTTGGCTGCAAACCGGTCTAGTGCATGCTGAAGGTTCGTGCGAGAAGACCCAAGCAGGACAAGGTCGTCAGCAAAGAGCAACCTCTTCACCAGGCAGTCGCCCACACAAACACGCTCATCGCCTCGGCTGCCCCTGTCTATCCAGTCCATAAAGATAATGAACAAGAGGTTATCGCAGATAAATTAAATAATAAATAGTTCCACAAACTTTAGATTCTCGATCTGTGAGCCAGGTGCCGCCTCCCATTGGGCTTTCAATCATGACAACTTGGTTGTCTTTAAGACACCTTCAGACAGCATGGCTGTCCGGGTGTCTGCGATAGCCCAATTGGTAGAGGCGTCGGCCATGACAGCCGAGGTGCCTGGTTCGAACCCAGGTCGCAGAATTTTTCCTTCCATTTTTCGATAGAAAAATCTTTACCTGATATTTGGTAGGTTATCACCAGTTATAACATCATTTATTATTTAATGTAGAGCTGATTTCCATTTTCTAAATATTACATTCGAGAAAATCAATTTTTGATTTTAAAAAATGGGGGTTAAAAAGTTAGGATTAAAAAGATAAAAAGTAGACGAACTCTGCTACTTTCCTCGGGGGGAATTAATTTATTGTTAATTATTTCAAGAATCAGGAGAACGAATAAAATGCAAACAATTCCATTAAATATTTTATCTAAAACCTATTAATCTTTATCAAATAAAATAATTTATCAAAATCCGCTGTTAAAAATTCAATAAAATATTTTTCACCAAAAATACAAGATATTGTTATAAAAATATAGTAATTGTAACAAATTAAAATATTAAAAATCGTGCCATCTTGGGTGATAATTTTTTTATAATGAAATAAGGAAAAATTATATTAGACGAAACACATAATTTCGGATTTTTAAATTCAGCCCATTTTCTGAGCTTAAAATATCCGAATCGGTAGATTTATAACTTTAATTTTATCCTCAACTTTATATAGGGTAATTGTGAAATTTGATAGTATAACTATCAACTTGGTTTGAAATAAAGTAAGGAATGAGAGTCTGTATTTTGGCTCTAATTCGTTCCAATTTCTTTAAAATTGCAGTAAATATAGGTTACTTGGATTTTTTTTTACTTTGCGCTACTGTTTGTTTACTTCTTAAAATATTTATTGGCTTTGCAGATTGGTTAGATTGAGTGCTCTTAATACTCATGAGTACTCGATACTAAGTCTTATCAGTCAAAAGTCTAAGTCTTCTTTGGTGGAATTAGACTATTTCGCTAACAGAGAACTCGGGGTCGCGATTTTATATCAAAATCGGAGTCCTTGGATTCGAACATTCAATAATCGTCTATTACGCGAAAGCGGGGGTAGGGGACCAGGAGAAAATCGGACAGCTTTTCGCTATACAGTATCTAAGTATTGTGTACTCATCTGATACGAGAACCAAATCTGTAGAGCGATCTTTTGAATCAGAGAAACGAGCAATACGAAATCAAAACGGCTTCTTTTGCGCTGTCTCTGGATAACGTGCTCAAAACTAAAACACCGACGTAAATTATATTTTAAACAAAATATTTACGATAAAATACCATAAAACGAATTACAGACTGGGTTAACAATAACTCCCAACGTCGAAATCTCTCGGTCGTCGCCATCTCGTCCTCTCCTTTTTCGACCTTCGATTCTAAAAAAAACTGAAGTTGAACAAAAAATCCGCATGTATCTCGTAGCTCGCACGGTATTGTCTTTTCACCCCGATTTCCCAACACCACCTATAATCTATCCAAAGAAAGAAAAACTGGGCGTGTCTAATTAAATTTCCGAATTCAATTGTTAGACATTGTTGCTAAGTAAAATTAACAATGTTTAACAATTGAAACTGGAAATTTAATTGGCCACGCCCAGTTTTTCTTTCATTGGACAGAGTATAGACAGATGGCCTGATAACGGAAACGTCATACATTGTTAATCATCATTAGTCGACCATTGTTAATGCTATTTCTACCAATAATAAGCCCTAAATTTGTTCGATTAATGATAATTTAACAATGTATGACGTTTCCGTTATCAGGCTTTCTGTCTAGGTGTTATTGGCTTTCGCGGAAACTCCCTCCGAGACCATTTTTGGGAGATGTTGTCCGGATCGCCGTCACCACGAACAATGAGACAGAGGAATGAATTGTTTTCAATAAGAAAAATATGACGAAAACTTCTTAGAGGAGTTTGAACAAAAAAATCCGCAATAATAAGAAAGTTTTCAATCTTGTTTTCAATAAGAAAAATATAACGAAAACTTTTTGAATTACGTCATAATAATGCAAGTTGTTATTCTTCGCGAGAAGAAATGTTCGTTTGCCAAGCGTTTTCCTGGTGCGTTAAGCTAACGATGAAGCATTTCTTCGGACAAGAGACGAACCGAAGCTGCTGCGTCCAATTCCCTTTTATGGGTGGGCTACAGACAAGCAGCATTGGGGTAGGCCAGTTGTCCCCTCGGAGGCAAACTCGAGAGCCAAGTGGACCAGCGTGCTGTAGAGTTTCTCAACAAAACACCGTCCGTCGAGGGAGCCACCGAATGGACTATTTTTAGAAAGCCAAAACAGAGGGGGGGGGGGACTATTTTTACAAAAGCCGAAATTTTTGTATACTATTAAACGATAGAATTTATTCCCACCTACACGCACCAACATCGCATGTTATTTAAAGTTAATCTCTCTCTCTCTCTCTCTCTCTCTCTCTCTCTCTATCTATCTATCTATCTATCTATCTATCTATCTATCTCTACATCAGAAATGGGATTGCTCAAAATTTGCTCAAGAATTTGCTCAAAATTTGTTCAAGATATGCTCCAGTTTTCTCAGATTTGCTGAAGTATACTCATATATTAAATTATATATACGAAATTGAACAGAATGAAAGCGTACGTGGCACGAAAAAAGTGAACTAAATTAAAGAAAGTAAATTAGAACTGAGAGTCAATCACTGTGTTAGTGCGTCGGAAATCGATAGTGAAACTGTTGTGCGTCCCGACGAACTCTGAAATTTAAAAAAAAAACAGTACATGATTTTAAAATTCGTCGTTTAAAGATTAAAATACTATATAAAAGTGTAAGATGTCGCACTTAGAAGAATTTGAAAAAACTTTTAAAGAAGCGGGTATACCTTCAGTCGACGCACTGATGCAGCTCACTATTAAACAACTTAAGCCCGTGCTACAAGAAAGAGGCATCAGCCTGGCTACTAAGAAACGAGATATGGCGACAAAACTGTGGACAGCTCTCATGGATGCCCATACTGCTGATGAGGAAGATGATGAAATACCACAGAAGAATCAGGATGTTAAGGACGCCAATGATGACAAAGATGATGATTTCAGTGGTGAAGAAGATGATTCCGATTCAGCAAGTGTCGAAGAATTCTACATGCAATTTATGAGGACTATGAAACGGATGACCGAGAAATCAGGATGGAATGCTGTTCCAGATGCCACTCAAAAGATGGAGGAAGTAAGGTTGACTCCCAAGTTGCCTTCATTCAAAGGACTAAAAGACTCGGATTACACCACGAGTGAATGGCTGAAGACAGTCGAGGAATATGCAGACGAATATAAGTGGGGCAATATTACCATTATTCAATGCAGCTAACGCACGACAAGGAGTAGCAGCCACTTGGCAGCAACAGAAAGGCGTGCGGTATCGAAAATTCGACGAATGGAAAACAGCCCTAAAAAGAGATTTTTTTGATCGGATGTTAACTTACGAAGACCATCACAAATTACTGACAAAGAAGCAGGAAGATAAGGACACATCAAAGGATATCTCTGTCGTAAGTAGGGCCACTGCCAACGACTGAAACTAACTCTGCACGACGCAAAAGACTATCTTCTCAATGGCCTAAAGACGAGTGATATCATGTTGCCCCTCTTGGTTAAATCACTTGTTAGTATTGGTGACCTAGTAATAGACGTAGAAACTTTAGAAAGAGCAAACGAGACTAAGAAAACTCAAAAATTCAGGACCAAGCCAGCTGCTGATAAACAAACTCCAGGACAGAAGAAATCAAGCCGATCAAGCGGAACCAAAGGACAGCGTTGTTTTAAATCTGGATCAGTCGAACACCTACAAAATGACTGCACTAAGGGAATTAAATGCTTTAATTGTAATAATTTATCATCAGCATGCCCGAGCCAACGAAAAGAAAGGGCAAAGAACCTTCACGAGTGAAACGAGTAGAGACAGACCAATCAAAATCTCATACATCAAGTAACGCCCCTAAGGTAACTGAAGCAACATTTTACACCACCGTTACTGCAGGAGGACTTTCTTGTCGAGCTCGCGTGGATACACAAAGCGATGCTTGCCTTATCACCCAGAAAGTAGCCTAAAAGCTCGGCATAGAAGAACCCGATTATTCCTATGTTGTTCCAGGTTTTAACCACGATGAAAGCAGCTACCGAGGTCGAAGTAGTTATACCGTACAGTTGATGGCGTTCGAATTGAAAATATACCATTTCATATAGTACCAAGCGACTTAATGGATCTAAGTTTGGTTGGATAAATCAATGTTAGCCAGATCAGACGTCGTCATGGTCTCTGATGGAGGAGCCCTTCGATTTTCTCACTGCCCAATTCCAGAAGAGAATTCCGAACTAAATAATGAGGTTGTACTAACAACGGCTCTGATAACTACGAACGAGGAAATAATTCCTGCAAGAGGTGTGAAGCTTGTTAAACTAGAAAGTACCAAGCAAAAACATGGCGAATATTATCTACACGGATCCCAGATGGCCGGAGGCGGATCTGTGCCGGAAGGAATCATTGATGTCAGAGAGTCTGTCACTCATGTAACCATATATAATCCGAGTGCTATCGACTTAATTTTACCGCGACGAAAGAAAATCACTCGAGTCTACGAGGTTAAGCCACTGCCGACAATTCGTTACTTATCAATAATTGTTTACGATCAAACGTTGTTGACCAACATGAACCTTTAACCATCAATATGTCCAAATTGGTCTCGAAGCTGCGGAGGATCAGAAAATGAAGCTGTTAAAGCTGATAAACGATTTTCGAGATTGTTTTTTTTATGAAAACTTCAGAAATTGGATGTCATCCATATCTGGAGATGAAGATTGATACGACGACTGATGAACTAATCAACCGGAAAAGATATGTATATTCTCTAATGCCTCGAAATTTTGGAACAGTTTTTTCGGTTTCCATTGATTTCCCGTGATTACCCTCACTGTGACCCGCTCCCAACAATTGATGTTTAATAAAAACGAAATGAACAATGTTTATCTAGTCTTTTATTGATATATATTTACTATTTGCCAATCGATTCTTGTAGAACTTTGACAATGCTGTTGGAAGGATTGTTTACTTTACCTTTGTTGTCTTGAGGGTCGACGTCTGTATTTAGGATTTCGGAGAAGGTGAACGCCAACCATGAAGAAACAAAAAATGAGGAAGCGCGGGTCGAGCGTTGAATACGGTTGGAAAAAACTTTAGTTTTATTGCTCTCTCTTGGCCTGTCTCTGTTGATGGATGACATTTTTTTCTGAGGACTGATGAGATAGAACTTTTTCTGGCAGCCATGACATTTAAAAATATGAAAGCGGTAGGAACCCACTTGTATTTCTTGTGGCATTCACCCACCCGATGAAAAACATCTGCAAAAGTTAGTCTACGTTAAATTTTGAAAAATGATTAAAACTATTTGAATTAAATAAATATGAACCTTACCTGATGTGAATTTGAAGTGTTGCGTCCGTGGATAGAAGACGAGTCAGATACTGTACTTCCCTCTCTTGATCGACTGCTCTGGATGAAAGCTGAGTATAACCACGTACTTATGAATCTATCGATTAATCTAATTAGAATGTGCTTACACTATTGGGTGTTGTTCATACCTTCTGATTTAGGCTTCCCTTTGATCGTATCTCCAACTATTTGAGGAACTCAGCGATGACGAATCAATGTGTGAAACATTTTTGCAAAGAACATGCTGTTGCTTCTGGTAGGACAAGCCGAAGACGATTTAAGGTCGCAGGTCTAAAGGGTTACCCATACTAATATTCCCCTCGCCCCATCCCCCTCTGGTTAGCGTCTCCCCCCCCCCCCCCCCCCCCTTTGAGTCCTCGACCGCGTGGAACGCAGCAGCTATTTCCCTCCGCGTCCTCCCCTATCAGTCGCAATTCCATGTAGTGCACGTCTTCCTTGATGAACTATTCCCCTATGGAGAGCCTTTCTCTTCAATTTATGACTCCTATATAATTATTCCGTAAAATGTTAAAAGAATTTAGAAAAGAGTAAGATGTCAGTTTTGTGTTTCTAACTTGAACCCCCTCCCCCTCATGGATTTTGGAACTAAGACTGCTCAGTTAATGTTACAAAAAAAGAGAAATCATAACTTATCACAATATGAAGATCGAAGTCAATAATTATTGGCAATCAATGAACCGAGCGTAATACGATGGGTGTTATAAGTCCACAATACAGCGTAAGAAGGTTGACGATATTCTTGCCGAATTACAAGTATATGGTATCATCGAACGGTCATCCAGTCCATATGACAGTCCATTAGTCATAGTGAAGAAGCGAACGGGAGAAGACCGAGTCTGTATTGACTATCGAGGTTTGAATGAAGTAACAAAGAAGGAAGGTTTTCCTTCTGTACAAATCGACGAAGCTCTTGAAGGTACTCACGAATGGAAGATTTTCAGCACTTTAGATTTTGCTTCTGGATTAAACCAAGTGCGCATAGAACTTGAATTTAGAGGGAAGACAGCTTTTTCGACTGCTAATGGAAAGACTATTTTTTTTCACCAGGATGCCATTTGGTTTGACAAATGCACCGTTTGTCTTCAACCGCATGATACAACAAATATGATTTGCCAAACTAGTGTTTGAGCACATTCCAGAAGATACTATGAGAAGATATATGGATGATATAATCATCGGAACCAAGGATGTCCCGGGTTGTTCCTTAAAACCGAAAAAGTATTTGGCGCGATACGAGAAGGACGGCTTACCCTGAAGCCAAGTAAATGCTATTTCTTACAAACTGAAGTCGAGTTCTTTGGGCTTCATAGAATAGATGATGGGTTGAAGCCAGGAAGGAATAAAACACAAGCTATTGCTCAATTTCCAAGACTGACTGATGCAAAGAAAGTGAGAAGCGTTCTAGGGCTTTGTAGCTATTTCAGGCGCTTTGTGCCTCACTTCACACATATAGTTGCTCACCTAACGAAACTGACAAGGAAGAAAGCAGTTTTTCAATGGAACCTGAATGTCAAGTAGAATTTGATAGCATGATCAAAGAACTTACATCAGAGCCCATTCTAAAGATCTACGATCCCGAAAAACCCAGTGAACTACACACCGATGCCTCGCAAGAAGGACTTGGAGCAATCCTCATGCAACCTGGGGAAGATAGAGAAAGCCATCCCATTACGGACCTGAATCGAAGATTGACAGACGCCGAAGCCAAATACCATTCAACCGAATTAGAATTAATGGCCATCGTTTGGGCAGTGCAATGCAAAATGTATCTTTACGGATCAAGGTTTACATTTGTCACTGGTTGTGAAGCCGTGAAATATGGACTCAGAAAGAAGGAACTTTCTCCAAGAGTGGGAACTGATGGACCGCGACTTCATAGCTAAACGTAGACCTAGAACGAATATGCTTCATGTGGACGCATTAAGCAGAAATGCTATTTCTCATCCTACCAAAAAGATTGTCGAGCGTTTTGTTGTAGATAAAGTTCAGTTAGACGAAGCTGAATGCATTACGGCTCTACAAACCGCAGATCCAGATAACCAGAAGATCCGAGAGCAAATGAAAACTGATGGAAGGATCCAAATAGAATATGTCGATGGGAAAAGCCGTTTATACAGAATTCATCGAGAGAATGGACAGAGTCGTAAATTGTTGCTTGTCCCTAAGATAATACGACGAAGTCTAACAACCGATACCCATGAACATCCCAGCGTTGAAGGGACTATGCAAGCACTCATGAAACGATACTGGTTTCCCAAGATGCGCTCATTCGCAAAAGGAATAGTGCAATCTTGCTTCCAATGCCTCATGTACAAAGAACCAGGTGAAAAACGACCAGGGAAACTGAAGACTATCGAAAGATACAAAGATTCCACTTCATACAATTCATCTCGATCACGTGGGACCACTCCCAAAAAGCCTTAACGGTTATCGTCATCTGCTAGTGGCCATATGCAACTTCTCAAAAATGATTTTTCTCTATCCTATGAAGATTCTAAGTGCCGTATTGACCTGCAATGCGCTCAGAAAATTATGCAGAAGGATGTGGAATCCAACTAGAGTAATCACAGACCGTGTTATAGAATTTACTAGCTGGATGTTCAGAGATATATGCAAGAAACCTAACGTAGAACATGTCTTGATCTCCACCGAAAATCCCCATGCGAATGGTCAAGTTGAAAGAGTGAACAGAACAATTAATCCCATGCCAGCCAGTCAAACGAAGAAAGAAGACGGTAGTGACTGGGCAAAATACATTGAATAAACTGAAATTGCCATCAACTCAAGAATGAACCGATCAATTGGGAAAACCCGATTGAAATAATCTATGGTTTTCAACCACAAACCACAGCGGAAAATTGTTTATCTGCATTGACCATCAGTGATACCATCAAAAACGAAGAAGTTCCCGACGCCGATGGAGTGCGGTCAGATGCTATTGAAAAGCTAAAACAAAGCCAAAGAGAACAGCGCAGGAACTTTGACAAACATCGCGCTGCATCTAAGATCTTCCAACTCAATGATGTTGTCGTAGTTCGTCGAAAGGCAAATATTACTACTGGGGGAGCAGGAAAGGTCAGCACTTTATATAAGGGACTGCATCGAATCTCCAAGTGTATTTTCCAAGATGTGTATGAAATCAGAAGCTTGGAAGACCCGCCGAAATATGTTGTAACAGCACCATCCGATCAATTGAAAAGATGGGATTTGGTAGACGATGCGGATCCGAAGAAGAAGAACTATCAGAGTCAGTAGATAGTGCCACCGATTGTCCTTCAAATTAAGATGGCCGAATGTAGAATTTCTCAACAAAACACCGTCCGTCGAGGGAGCCACCGAATAGACTATTTTTAGAAAGGCAAAACAGAGGGGGGAAACCGAAAATAAAACAGAAGAGCAGAGAATAATGGAGACAAGGGGCGTGGCAAAGTGAGCGTTCGTTTAAAAGGACTGTTTTAACAAAAGAACTGGTGAAATACGGTGACTGAAAGGTACGTACTATTTTGTGCTACATTAAAACTATAAGATCGGTGCCCCGCCCCCCCCCCATGATCTGTGTTACGAAAGATCTGTGCTACATGAACTTTATGAAAGTGATTTACTCCGCTGAATGAACTCTAAATTCAATCTACCTCAAGTGTGGTTCTTTTCCTGAGCTTACTTTATACAGGGTGTAAATGGACGACGTTTCACAAATTTAAGGATATGTAGAGGATGATGTGGTGAACATTTTTTATTAATAAACCCATAGTCCCAAACGAAAAGCGACGGAGCCATAGCATGTTTGATGCTCTGTTTTGCGTCAAGCAGTGCAATGGCTGTCTGAATTACTGTGGTGTCACTGCATTGGAATTTCGAGCGTGAAATCTAACGCGCGAACGTATTTCCAATGGAACCGTCCAGCGATCGTTGTATGATGGAGTAACAATAATAAGCAGATCACAGTGTATACGGAGATAATTTGTGGCGAACTGAAATGGGACAGTCCAGTAACAGTTCTGTACGTAATTGGATACGAAAGTTCTCGCTGTTTCCTGCCTCACAGTAAAGTCCATTCCTGAACTCATGCAGCACAAAACGTAGAGTGCAAAAAACCTTCACCATTGTTCCAAACTAACAACGGGAATTTCGTACCAACCTGATATACAAGATTATGTGATTGGAGAATGTGCTGTGCATCCGGACGGTACCATTTGAAAATAGCCTGCGAGCTGTCAGTCTGCATAAGGCCTACAAGATGCAATGACAGGGGACATCGTAGTAAACGTGCCTAGTTCAATGCTTGACAAACCAGGACATCAAACAAGCTGTGGCTCCGTCGCTTTTCGTTTGGGACTATGGGTTTATTAATAAATGTTCACCACATTATCCTCTACATATCATTAAATTTGTGAAACGTCGTCCATTTACACCTTGTATATGTCAATGCTTATTATCATATAATCAGCTCATAAATAGAAATTTTCGTTTAGTATAAACGATAGAATTTATTCCCAACTACACGCACCAACATCGCATGATATTTAAAGTTAATCTCTCTCTCTCTCTCTCTCTCTCTCTCTCTCTCTCTCTACAGTATTAAGTTTGGGGCGTTAGAGCACGAACGTGTGACATCAATGCTTCGAAGATTCCAAAAGAAGCCTTCGCTTCAGTTTTCAGCAGCTTTACAAATGTCAAACGTATATTGTGGTCAGTAACGATTACTTTGAAGGAAGTCTGTTTGTATATTCTGTTTCTCGTTTTTTTTTGATACCATTCACCAAACTTTTTAGAATGTTGATACTGGTGCTTCATAGTAGCCTAAAGAAAAGTAGTTGATACTGGTGTCCGGTCCAAAAATAAAATTTTGGAGAAAACCCTTTATCGTTTTGTTTATTTTTGTTGTTTATTTTGAGAACAACTGAAATTGAACTCATTCTATCGGCAATATCTTTCTGACTTTTCAGGATGTATTTGGCTAATATATGTATAATGCAAAAGAATTATGATTGATAATCCTTGCGCATGCGCAGTTAAACGTCGTTTAATAATGTAACGAAGAATGTAACGCCTGTTTAACCCCTTAACCCCATTTCTTTTTAATTCCTCTGTTGCTGGATGATGCCGTCCCCGTCATCGGGAAATCATTACGATTGAAAACTCTCGTTTTATAACGACGCTTCCGAAGTGATCCTGACAGAAATGTTATGGATGAACAATTTTGGGGGGTGGCCGTGGCCTGGTTGTCTCGTCGGTTGGCTTGCCAATCGATGGAGTTCAGCAACTTCAGGCGCGGCCAGCTGCTGGCTGGGTGACGGCCAGGGCTTGAGAGCCACTGCTGGCGGGACAGCTATTTGGGGCACGGCTGTTGGAGGACTTTAGTCTGACCCATTTGCCAAGTGACTATAGCTGGTTTTCCAGCAGTTGGTACAGCCACTGGTTTGTTTGTCCGCCAGCGGCTCTTCCATCATGAAACCCCCCGTGCTTCGGAGGGCACGTTAAGCCGTCGGTCCCGGCTGCTACTGTCATCTCGTAGCAGTCGATATTTACCGGGATGGCGCAAAATTCCCTCGTAGGAGTAGGTGCGAAGCGATAATCTACCCTCTGTACTAGAACGCCTGTTTAACCCCTTAACCCCATTTCTTTTTAATTCTTCTGTTGCTGGATGATGCCGTCCCCGTCATCGGGAAATCATTACGATTGAAAACTCTCGTTTTATAACGACGCTTCCGAAGTGATCCTGACAGAAATGTTATGGATGAACAATTTATAAAATTAAGGCCATTTACTAACTCTCATAAAATAGTTATCCCCCTTCCCCAGAAAGGAAGCGGTAGCCTGAAGCCTGGTTCACATAACCAGCGTTGTGCGTTGCGCCAGTGTTGAGTGCCAGTGTTGTTCCTTCCTATTGACACTTCGCCTAATTTACGCGTGACGTCAGCGCGCCTGCGCTCTGGAGGCCAACCAAGTCAAGACTACTTCCGCCTGAGTTTCCGATATCGTTTTCCCATTGAATACAGCTGACTGTGTAGCCATGGCTTACAGATTGATGGTCTGAATTGATTAATATTGAATGGATTAGCTGAAAGCAAAAAATCTGCCAATCTGCGTATGAAAAAAGATTGAAATAATGGAATGGATCATTTCACGAAATGAAGTAACAAGTTTCGAAGCAGAAACAGGGTGCGTGTCCCCGACTAGCACATCGTTTCCCGATGCTAATACTCATTCTACGTGCCAGAGTATTCGCATCTCATTCCCAATGCTAATACCACAGAATAACATATTATGTGCCACTCTTATGTTTCATGTGTATGCATGTATACATAGTCTGATTACTTTCCATAGTCCTGATGTGTTCGTACGATTCCCCAGTGTGCGAAGGCATTTTAGCATTGCCCTCTCAAACATGGAGGTCTAACTCTTGAAGCTCTATCCCTTCGTGTATCACCCGCGTACAGTTTTCTCCCTCCCAACAAATATTCACAAGCTAGCCTAATTTGTTAAACTCATAATGGAAAAGCAGTGAGGAAAACTTAATACCTTTTGGCCATTTACTAACTTATATGCCATATGGATTGGATCGATTGTGTATGGTCGATTTCGACTCGACTTTACTGGTCTCAGGAATCGTTCGCCACTAGTATCATCATTCAGTGCGCATCTCTTCTGCACCCCCCTGAGCGCTAATTGCACCCTCCTTCCTCCCCCTCCACCTTCCTTCATTCTTTACTCCTGCCACCCTCGCTCTGTTACTCCCTCCCCCCCCCCCCCCACCCCTGTGTTTCTACACTTTAGATTTTGTTGAATTTCTCAAAACGTTCAATTTATCTCATTGTGAAAAAAAACGTTGGGTAGATATTATTTGGAAGGAATTTATTCATGTGTCTTCACGTTGAATTTATATAAAACAATATAATTCATGAACATGAAAAAGTACAGTCATCAACAGGAAATAATCCACCCTTGAATTTTACTCTAAGTTTTATCGTTTCAATATTAATTTATTTTTAATAATTTAATATTACATTTAGAGTTAACATTATTAAGATTATTAAATTTAAATAATTATAATTAAAAAAGCTATTAAAACAACACGGTAGCATGTAATGTAATATTAAGTATTAAACTCGCGTGGATGACTGTACAGACCAATGTTTTTAAAAATGCATCATTTTGATATAAATTAATAGTAGGTTTTTTCATTTTTAATCGGGCAGTTAACCTTCACAGTTGAAATGATTGACGTTTGGGTCAAAAATAAAACTATATTTTAAATATAAAAAAATTAAACACATTTTATTTACCAAATGCTTACAAAGACATTTATTTATTTATTTAGATTTATTGACGGGAATACCCATTTACAAAAGAAATATTAAATATTATCATAAATATAAAACAAAAATAAAGAAAGATGAAAAGATATAAATAATATAATAAAATGATATAAATTGATATAAATAAAGCAATAAAATCACTAACGAAATAAATTAAAAACAATCAATAATTAATATAATTAACACAATATATAATATAATAATAATTAATTATCAGCAGGATAAGTGAAGAGATTAATTTGTTTGAGTATTTGTCTGTTCTCATGAAAAATGTCAAAATTAGCCAAATAGGAATTAGCACTTCTGAGGAGGCGTCTATTGGTGAGTTATAGACATAATTATTGGCGGACACTGATTTCTCAACCAGAAAGGGTACTGTATTCCTAGTAATGTAGTTAGGGATACGGATAGGAATCAGTTCTAGTAAATTAAGACAGCCAACAGTGGAATTCAGTTTGTCAAAAAGAAAGAGTAGGTCTGAACGTATTCTTCTATCGGCCAGAGTTTCAATGTTTAAAAGTTTATGAAGATGGACATAATCTGTATTGAAGGACAGGTTATCCAGTTTTCTATTCGAAGAGTGACTCTGCAAAACAAGTTAAATCCAAGTTTAAATTAATTTGCAACTACTAGTGCTGACGTTTGACGTCATAGATTCCTACATGCTGCACACTATTTGGTGCAAATCGAGTGAAAATGTTTCTTAGTATGAGTGGGGGAAAGTTAGCATGACGGTACAAAATAAGTTAATTCCACCGTTGTGTTCCGTGCAAATCGTGCTAATTTTTCTAGCCAATCACAAACTGCGAGCGAAGGCTTTCTACGCCATTCTTCGTCAGAAGAAGACTGTTCCAGATGTAAAGCTTATTGCCTTTGATCTACAGCAGGCCCAATCCCTTCCGAAGCTGCCAATTCAAGAGGCGTTCTATTCACGTCAGCTTGGCCTCTACAACTTTGGGTTGTGCGACGTGTCCTCCGACCACTCCTTCTCCTACACTTGGACGGAGAACCAGTCCGAGCGAGGCAGCAACGAAGTAGCCAGCGCTGTATTCCATTATCTCAGTGAAGTTCTCCCCCATGATCCGGAATTCGACTCAATCAGACACATCGTTCTTGCAAGTGATGGTTGCTGCGGCAAAACAAAACCATTATTATTCTAGCCATGCTACAGAGTTGTCTATTTGGAGCGCCAACAACATACAGAGTGTGACGATGGTGTCTCCCATCCGAGGGCATAGTTTCTTGCCGTATGACAGGCTTTTCGGACGCATTCGTCAAGATCTCAAACCAAAGGACACGATCCTAACATTTGCAGAGTACCACCAAGTTTTCAGTGATCATTGCAGTAAAGTGTTTGCGTTTCCTAGAGACTGGGAGGTCTGTGACTGGAAGGCCCGGTATGCACAACATTACAAGAACCTTCCATCAATCCAAACAGTGAAACGAATAGTCCTGTTGAAGAAAACAAAGAAGAGGGACGGTATGGCAATCACCGTGCGAAACTAGTCAGCTTACCGCGTGGACACTGGAAAGGAATGTACGCTGCTAAAACGACGAGCCAAGCACAACGGGACCACACTACCTGCAACAGAGCCAAGCAGGCCTATATCCGCTGCCAAAAAGAAGGACATAACACAACTTCTGCTCAAAGCCTTTGGATCGGAAAGGCGAGCTAACGATGATCTCCAGATGTACAAAGAGCTGACCGAATCCACGGAAGTACGTCTTGATGATGATACGCTGTCTTATGAATGCAACTATATCGAGCAATAACCTGACGCTAACCACAGATAAGCAGAATATACAGAATTGTGAAAGGTGTTGTTTAATATCCTGTCCATTATAGACGCTTTTACGTTCTGTATAAACAAAAATAAAACACTGTTCTCTGCAAACAAAGTTATACTGTGTTTCTAAACTTTAGATTTTGTTGAATTTCTCAAAACGTTCAATTTACCATCATTGTGAAAAAAAAGCTTTGGGTGGATATTATTTGGAACCCAACACAGAAACCAATTAAAAAATAAACTTAAATAAAATTCCTAAGGTCAGCAATCAAATAGATGTTTATAAAGAGAATCAAGTTATCATTAACAAGATTTAATTAATGTGCTTGGTGGATTGACTGCAAATTCATTTTCGCCTAAAACTGATGAATACAGAAAGTTTGCCAATCACCTAGATGCTGCTATTACAATTCTGAACAAATAAATTTTTAGAAAAGAAAAATATTAACATACGCCAAAAAAAATCTCTCCCCAGAAAAATTTATTTTCCACCAAGAGAAAGAGAATCCTCAGGGAAGAAGACTTAAGCAGATCTACTATTAAAGAGATAAATCAAATCACAGCTACTCTTCAGAATCCACCACAAGCTATACTTTCTGTTCATACAGTGTTTGATCAAACTTATACTTCAACAAAATCTTGATAAAAATAATTCCCAAATTTCTCCCCTATTACACAAAGTATAACATCCCAAAATCTTATTCTTCAATTTAATTATATTGTCATTAGGCTTGCACGCACATTTTTAGAACTGGCAAAATAACAAAATATTTCTTATACAACAAAAATCCTCTTGTTAAATTTAATTACATTATCATTAGGCTTGTTTTGTACATATTAGAACTGACAGGAAATAAAATATATCTTGTGCTAAATGGTTACAATATATCCTTATTCAATTGATGATATCATTTTAGAGAAGGTTACAAATATAAAAGATCTTGGTGTCATTTTTGACAGTAGAATGACTTTTACTTCTCATGTAGATTATATCCTCAAAAATCCTATAAAAATTTAGGTTTTCTGAATAGACATATACAACCTTTTCAGGATATTACATCAATTAATATTCTCTATTGTGCATTAGTTCCTCCAAATCTGGAATATGACTCTATAATCTGGTCTCCCCATTATGTTAAATATATTGATGCAATTGAAAGAGTTCAGAAAAGATTTCTTCGCATGATTAATGAAGAGTGACTCTGCAAAACAAGTTAAATCCATTTTTTGTCATTCTGCGCAAAAAGAGAATAACGTTTCTACCGACAACGAATCGACCACCAATCACAACACCTATCCCAATAGAATAGGTTTAGTTTACGTAGGTATCAGTGCGTTTATTAAACTTCATGCTGTGGAGGAAGGATAGGTACAGTGTTTTCTTATTCTTGAACTAAGTTGTTTTGCACGGAATAGCGGATTTAACTTATTTTGCTTCATAAAACATTGTTACATCATCATCCGAAGATATGTTTAATCGCATTTCAGGGCTTATTATTGGTAGAAATGCGATTAAACGTTCTTCGGATGATGATGTAACAATGTATGACGTTTTCGCACTCAGGCCTTATCTTTAGGAGGCGTTGGCCCGTTCCCCTCAAGTTCTGCTCTGTACAATGCATAGCACTAAAAAGTTTACATAGTAGTCTATGTAACTGTCTACTGGATGACCAGCGCCCAAGCTGTTTACTCAATCTGTTGTTTTTCAATGGTGACATATTGTTTTTTTGTATTTTTCGGAACTTTTTATGCTCCTCGGTTTCACGTATTTTGTGCTAGGATATTAAATGTAAGTGATTTAATTGTTTTACCTACTTATTCCGTATTATAATAGCTACGTATGTTTATAATTTGAAGTAGTTAACATGCATAGTTATCGAAAAATATTAATTCACATAATTACTTAAGGTGGTACTAACTCTGCGCCCCCCCTCTTCCTAAAGCGAGCCTCTGTATTTTTACGATTGCTTATACTCAAATTCTAGGAATTCTGTTGTTGGATCTAAGGTTTACACTACAAAAAGTTTTTAAAGAAAAATAAGACTTAACTTTTTATAACTAAGAAACCTTTGAAGTAATTGAATTTATATATTTATTTATTCAGTTATTTATTTACAATTGCTAGTATATTGTTACGACCGACCTGGCAATTATAAATCTATAGAATGATGTTTGTTTGTTTGTGGGTGGGTGAGTGGGTGAGTTTGTATTTTATACAAATCTACAGTTTTATTCCGATCTTGATAAAATTTTGCATACTTGACCTTCAAAGCATGAGGTCTACTTCGATTTCGAAAAAATAATAATTATCGATAATAAATCGATATTCATTATGATGGCAAGGCATATTAACGAGAAATATCTCATGACCAACAATGCACGGCAAAGTTTGTGCAATATAAATAAGTTTCAATCTGTAACAATGCGTAGAATTCTAAACTCTTCTTGACTTGCCTCACCACTGCGGAGCTCCCTATCAAACGTCCAGACGAGGTAAATAAAGTCCCGGTATATCACCTAGAATTCCTGTTTTTCGAATTTTTCATAGAATGGATAGTCTCTTCGATCTGTGTTGTATTCATCGAGTTAGTATTTAACCAATTTGGAGTTAAATAATAAAGAAATAAAGAGCAAATTCATAATTTTTAATGAAATATCAAGTGTCCAATTACTTCACAGGCATCTTAGATATATATTAAAAAACAAGTATTATTTTTCCTTAAAAACTTTCTGCAGATACTACAAAAGAATTCCAAGAAATTGGGAATAAGTAATCGTAAGAATATCTTGATTGTTTTTATGATTAGTTTTAGAAAATATTTAATAAATTGTTCTCTTTCATTCAGTATTTATTTTCTTCTTTTAATACCTAATTTTATGAAATGAAATGGCCCAGTTTTGGAAAAAAAAATTAAATATTGGTTTATTTTATGATGTTTTTAATAGTGAGTTATAAAGTAACATAACTAGTAACTTTTAACCACCTTTTTAATGTCCGAGTACGCGGGTTCGATCCTGGCCGAGGACGACGAGGATTTTTCAGGGGGAAATCCTGAGATCACGCACTTCCTTCGGAAGGGAAGTAAAGCCGTTGGTCCCGTGTAGTCGTTTGCCGGCTGTACGTTAAAGAACCCTTGCGAGGCAAAATTTGCGGCCCCTATAACGCCGTCCTGAAATGACCATAGCAGTTGAAAAGGACGTTAATACCAAACAAACCAAACCAACCAACCTTTTTAATGTTTTTTACTTCGTAGTTTTGTCTGTATATGTTAAAAATACAATAGGGGCCCACTTTTGGTTACTTTCCTCTATATGTTTAAGAAATCGATAGTTACATATTTAATGCATTCTATGCAAAAATTGGAACTAGGTTTGACCAAATCCATGACAAAGCATTTTATTTATTTGTTTGTTAGTTTTTGGTAGGAAATTCCTTTTTATTTATTGCAATAATACTACAAGTGAAAGTAATTTACCTAATTTATAGCAGGATTTTTTTAATACATGTATAAGTTGCTGTTATTTTTGCCGTCTGTCACTGAATTCAATGAATTACTTCCTAGCAACTGAATGTTGGATAACATCTAAAAATAAGCAAATCGTGCAGCACGAGGATGGATAATGGACTTGCAGCCAATAAATTCAATCGATCTGTAAACTAAATTTTATTTCTGTGTTTGTTTGTAGTATTAATTAGGTTTATAAATTAAAAATTCACTATACGAACGAGTGCCAGTAATTTACTGAAAATATTCGTTTCTATTTTTGCATCAATTACACGACTACTAAAGTGTCGCAATCTCTTTAAAAGCATCCATCATGCATTTGGCAAATTCTATTCATTTGTATTCCGTTTTATATTTGTATGTTTTTCTGAGCCATTTACGATTTCAGTTAATTATTCAAAAAGGACGAGTGCCAATCGATGGCGCTTAGCTTTCATCCAATTAAACCGCTCATTTATAGCAGTAATGGAGCAGAACAATTTTAGCATGTTATTAGGGCGTCCGGTGAAATGTTTGGAAGGTAACAAAACACATCGAGAGGATGATTTAAAAAAAAAACTAACACCGTCTAACTCGTAAAATTATTTTGTTTCAGATATTTTCTTACAGACGTATAAATTAAAAAAGTCCGTTTTTCAATTATGTCACACATTAGATTTTATTTAAATTTAATTTAGTTTATAAAGTAAGATTCATTTTTTCGTCCAATTATTTTGAATTGTAAAATGAATATTGACGATACCCGAAAGACGGAAGTCGACTCTAGTTTATTTAAATAAAAACTTATGTATTGTAAAATGGGCGTTATTTAATAACTAAATGCATATTTTTAAAATAAGTTTACAAATTCAAGGGTAAAATTACGACTGGGTCATAATTTTAATATTATGTTGTGGTTTTTAACTTTTTTCCCGATTAAATTTTGTGTTCAATTTTAATAGAGTATTTGACAGCAATAAAAGCTGTTAAAATTTTAAGAAACTCGATAGAGTAGTTTGACAGTAATTTATCAGGTCCAGGGGAAAATTTTCATGTTGGCAAATATTACAATTGGCGCTCAGATTAACGCATAAATGAATTTTCTATTCATCGAAATAATCTTCATCATTATCAACAACCTTCTCCCAACGAGATACTAAATCATAAATTTCTTTTTTACAAAAGTCACGAGTTTTAAAGTTGAAAAACATACCCTGCTCATATTTTAGCTCTTCTTCTGTCTTGAACACTTGTTTCTCAAATGGTTATCGAGAGATCGGAAAAGTTGATAATCTGTTGGAGAGATATCCGGAGAGTACGTTGGATGAGGTAACACTTCCCAGGCAAATTTGTTTATTGCCTGACGGATCAGCTTTGCCGTATGCGGACGTGCGCTGTCATTAAGAAAAACAACACTTCTACGGTTCACAAGAGCTGGCTGTTTTTGCTTGATTTTTTCGTGTGTACGTTGAAGCTGACCAACATACACGTCTTCTGTGATAGTTTGTCCTGGGTTTTGGAGTTCACAATAGACTACACCAGCTGTTGACCACCAAACACTCAAGAGAATCTTCCTAGAGTTCATCACCAGTTCTTAATTTTTTGAACCAATTCTGTGCCATCCGGTCGGAGACAGAATCATCACAGAATACTGTACAAATGTTACGAGCAGCTTCCTCTGCTTTATGGCCAAGTTTAAATTCATACAGCAGGCAGGGTCGAATTATTGGTGATGTAGGTGCCATTTCAGACGTTTTTTCAAAATAAAATTGAATGTTTTCACTTAGACAAATAAGTGCAAAAGAAAGACCAATCGATTCTCTCTAATATACGAGAGGATTGTAATCATTTCTCTCTCGTATAAAAAATGTGCTTTATTCAAATCATCCTACGAGAGAATTGTAATCATACTAAAATTAAGGGTAAAGAAACGAAAAAACCTTCCCATGGACCTGATATTAAAAAAAAAACTGATTTTGAAAGCCAATTTATTGCCATTAAAGAGAAATCTTCTTGGACGCCTGGTGAAATAAAAATGTTTCCTATTTAATTTGCAATTCGTATGCGAAGCATCTAAAATGCTGTTTTTTTATAAATCTCTAAAGGCTATAAAACTAGCTATTTATGCTTTTCTGAAAAATTTGTTTAAAACTGATGGAAACAACCCCTAAAAGAAACAGCATCGTGAACGACATCGCACTCGAGAGGATGCTGATTTGAGTTAGGGATAATTCACCCGGACCTAGGTCCGAGATCCGAATCTTGGATTCGAATCCGAAATTCGGATCCTGTATCAGGAAATTGTGAATATGCAAATATTTTTTCTGAGACCAGTTTATAAAAGCATTTATTCTTTTATATCATCTTTAACACCGTAGTAAATAACTACCCTTCTATTATTTACGAAGCAGATGCTTTTTTTTGCAATACGCAGGCCTAATCATTAAAGTTAACGGGGTAATTGAAACAAATAAAACCTCAAGATTATATAATCAATTGTTGTTGAGTATTCAATGTTCATCCGATTCCTCCTTATAACGTGTCTCAAAGTCAAAAGTCCCTGAACTCCCTAATTCCCTATGACTGAGGAGTGGATTGCTTTAATGTAATCAATCTTCAAAATCTTAATAAAAAAAGTAAAAAAAAAAACCTTTTTAAAGACACGCTTTTATTAAAATGTAATAAAAGGTAGAAAATAATTTTTGCATCAGAAAATGGTGTGTTTTTAATTACTTATGTGTAACAGGAAAAAAATAAAAGCGTGGGCGCCAAGGAAATGAAATTTTTCTGAAGTATTAATTTTTGAAATGCAAAAATTGGTGAATAAATTTATTTGATAGCAACTTGAACTTTGTAAAATACTGTATTAGTAAACAATTGAAGAAAGCACAATTAAATCCATGAAAGAAATTGAACTCACATAAATATCATGTATAATGGAGCTTCGGGTGGAATTGCGACGACAATATGCATAAAGCGTTTGCTCGTTGAAACTCGATTGCAACGTACATGTTGATGCAAGAAGTCGCGAATGCACGGAGTTTGAAAGTGTTGCCCCTCAATCTCTTTCCGAGGTTCTGCGAAAGGATATGTATTCGCACTCCACACACCTAGGGTTTCGAATCCCACTAAAGTGAAGAAGCTGCAAAGATTATGCGTATAACTTATATCCGTATGTTGTAAAACATATTTTACATTACGCAACTTATGCATATGAAAGAAAGTGGCATTACAGTATTCTGAGTATTATTATTATTTGTTAGCATCAGCTGTGATGTTCGGCGCCCACGCTTTTATTTTTTTCTTCCCGCACATAAGTAATTAAAAAAACACCATTTTCTGACGCATAAATTATTTTCTACTTTTTAGTATATTTTAATAAAAGCAAGTCTTTAAGTTTTTGAATATTTCTGCATTTTAGCTCATGAAGGGTTGTAGGCCTGCCTTGTTACGATCGTCTACTTGCCGATTTGTTGGGTAAATGCGCAGAGCCTTCTCTATTGCAAACTCTCCAGTTGCTGCCTTATTAACTTTGCCCAGTAAGGCCGCTAGACGCTCAGAAAATCAGTTTTCCAACTAGTAGCGCATTGAGGATACTTGAGAATGTAGTGTCGTCTTGTTGTCGCACATTCTGCTTCAACTCAATCATTGCGAATAGCCGCCATAAATTCGTGGCGGGGGAAAATCTAGCCGGTTGTTTGAAGACTTGATTTCCTCTAACTGGTGGCAATTGCATCAAGTCACCGAAGAGTAGCACGTTGATTTCTCCAAATAGACTTTCGCTTTTTTTTTAGCTGTTTCATAGCATCTCGTAGAGGACCATTGAGAAGTCAATTTAATTGCACCCTGGGGTTATCAAGCCTTTGTCATGGAAGGAATAGGATATATGTACTAGAAATTTCCAGTTTCCCTGCCATGGCAAAGCCTTTTATGCAACGAGCGTTGCCGTTTTCCTGTACGGTGGTTGCGTAAGACAGCAAGTTCCTTCTATGAAAATGTGCTGCATATCGCATTTCAGTAACGCGTAGAAGTAGTAAAACTTAAAGAGACAGTCCTATCTTACATAGGACTAATGTTAAATCTTTGCATTATACAAATTTAAGGCTTTATTGTCCACTGCCTTAGTATTATAATTAAAAAAGTTATACTTGTATTAATATCAACAATTAGTTTGTTTATTGTAGTTAAGAAGAACTTAATTTAATTAATTTGTGGCATTTTTTTTGTTCTAATTAATCAATTATGAGTATGGGTTTCTATAGCGGTCTATTAGAAGGTAAAATATTAATTTCATTGTATGATATCAATAAAAATTTATCATAATGCATTTGACTTTGTCCGTAGTACCTTTTTATGATAGATTTCCAATGTGCTCTCTAAATTCTCTGACACACAGAATAGTGAGCTTAAAATAAGCGTAATCACGTGCTAAAATATTCACGAGCTAAATAAAAGCATATATTCACTATACTCTGTCCAACGAAAGTTGGAGTGGGCGTATCCAGTTAAACTTCCTATTTCAATTGTTAGACATTGTTGATTCCACTTTCTCAGGACATATACGGGTCATAGGTCACCAACAGTTGCTTAACTCGCTCTTTAGCAAGTGAGGCTTGAATTTCAAGTTCGTTTGAACTGATTGGTATTCTTCAACACTTCATGGCGGCAGCTTGGG
Source organism: Rhysida immarginata (assembly GCA_023313115.1). Lineage (NCBI taxonomy): Eukaryota > Metazoa > Arthropoda > Chilopoda > Scolopendromorpha > Scolopendridae > Rhysida > Rhysida immarginata. The sequence goes on from JAHWFO010097618.1 coordinate 1,476,639, forward strand.
TAAACCGTAGCGTAAACCAAGCGTCGTTGTGTCGACTTCTGTTATTGGTTCAAAGTTTCACCTGACCTATGACACGTATATGACTTGACGTCACGGCCACATTTCATTCCAAGCATGGCCATGGCGATAAACAACAATGCGGCAAGAATGTCGTAACAACAATGTGGTAAAAAAAAATTTACTTTCAACGTGTACAGAAAAGCAAATTTATATTTAAACAATGTGGCGGTAATTTTTCTCAGTTTGAGAAAAACGTTTTGGTCTCATGTGTGGAAAATTTCGCAAATATCATCGAACAATGAATTTGTTTGTGACTAATGAATTTGTTTGCGACGAATGAATTTGTTTAGAAACAAAACGTCTTCAAAGTACGAAGACTGCATATCGTCCTCCATGTTGTTTTTCTTTGGCCGGAGTTACTGAAGATAAACTGCGCATGCGCTTCAGGCTAAGATTGACTTAAGCGGTCGTAGAGGGCAACTTAAACTCAGCGACGTTTAAGTTGACTTAACCGCGTGGTGAATATGACACGTTTGAATCAGACTTTAAAACGTACTGAATACGAGCGTGCCGGCCAGGTGGCCGAGAGGGCTAGGGCGTAGGCTTTCTAGTTCTCGAGTCCGCCTGGCCGCGGGTTCGAATCCCGCCGTGGGCATGGATGTTTGTGTTTGTCCCGGGCTGCGTGCTGTTATAACTTGTGTAAAAGGCGCAAAATGACCTTTGTAGTCGACGCCAAAAATTTCTAGAACCCCCCCCCTAGAATACGAGCGTAAGAGATTTATCATTGGAGGTTATGGCCAATGAAATGTTCGTGTATACCAATCAGGTTAAAACGAAGTTGAGCTTTTTAAGCCTGACTTGCAAAAGAACAGGTTAAGCTACTGTTGGTGAATATGGGCGTTAGTGAGCTAAACAAAGCTTAATTTTGCAACAATAAACAACGGATACATTTAACCCTCGTCATAACGAATTCTGTGTCGTGGCAATTGGTTGTAAAACTAATTGTTTGGTCGAACAATTAAGCAGTTCATATAACAATCGTCCCTGAGACGACTGAAATGAATTTGTGCCGCTAGAACATGAACCAGGGAACCGATTTAAAAAATGTTTCCTTTAACAAGCATTGTCATCGGTCCTGTGTATGTGTATCAACTTTCGGCTCTCTAGCTTGTCGGGAAGTTGGTTTATTATTGGTTACAAGATTTGACGGATACACAAACCCACAGAAAACCAAGTTGAATAAAAGCGTATAATAAAAAAAATAAAACCAGCTTTAATTTAACAAACTGTCACGGAGAAATTTGGATATATGCGTACTGGAAGCTTTAAAGGTAAGAAACAGTGCACAGTGTTATACGGTAATAAGTAAATGGAATATCATTGGCTTAAGTTACATTAGTTAACTTAAACAAAATGGTGTTACCACAGATTACCGAGTAGACAGATGCGACATAAGCCCTTTTTAACAATGGATAATTGGGTGCGCTTTTTAACAATGGATGAACGGTCGCGCCCTCAAGTGAAAAAGAGGGGAATTACTTGACAATGTGTACTCTGCAATGGAAAAAAGTGTATTTGAGTTTCAAAATTAATCGGAAAAAACGAAATGATAGTAAAAAAATGATAAGTAGAATGTATTTTAAACCTTTGCCATGTATTTTATTCAATCTTGACTTAATATTTCTTTCACATTTCATTCATATTTCATTGATAAAATATAGAGAAAAAAACCCAAAAATATTGAGAAAATATGTTATATTTAAAAAAAAAAAAAATTTTATTTAAAACTATTGAGAAATGTGCAAGCGAAAAATGTAAACATTTTTACAAAAAAAAAAAAAAAACAAACAAAAAAAATAACGGGAAAGCAGACGAAACGTAGTTCCCATGGCATTTCCATTATAACGAAACATAGTTCCCCTCTTTTTCACCAGGATCGCTGGCATACCAGGCGCAACCGCTCACATCCTGGTAATCTGTGGTGTTACCCTCTGTCATGAGGGTAACTTAAAATGTTTTTGATAGAAAAGGGGAAACAAGTAAACCCTGAACTAGACAGCTGTATTGTTTACAGCGAAAAACAGATATAAAAAATTTTGCGTTAATTTTCATTAATTACAATACAGTTTAATTAAGTGGCTTGACTATTGTTAGGTGAGCCAGAACAATGTCAAATGGGAAATCTCTTCCCATACAGGTTAAAGGAACGGTAATTGGGCTTTAAAACTGACAATTGATAAGTGAGGGATTACAGTTATTCTGCCAAGACAATAGACGGAGCTGCCGTCTTCTATTGGCCTTAATCTTCTTGCTTCGTTATCGCAACAGTCAGCGGCGACGCAAACTGCATTTAAGGGCTCCCCGAGGAAACCGTAACTGCAGAAAACAAGAATGATTTTACCGCCAAAGCGGATAAAGGGAGCACATTTTCTTGTTATAGCATCGTACATGGATATATAGAATCAACCAACATTTTAAAACACTTGAGAGTAAATAAATAAATATGAAAACTAAATTGTAAATTACTATTTAAATAGGCTAACGTATAGAGAGAATTTAAAAGAATAAACTTGAAGAATGA
>JAHWFO010097618.1:1479229-1489931 GCA_023313115.1 Rhysida immarginata
GTTTCATAGGGCACCATTAGGGCACGTGCTACTAAACCAATACCAATTATCATTATTTTCTCATGATATTCACTCATTACATGTTGTTACGAGTCGTTTTATATATTACATGCCATGTGTTAGAATTGATAGTTCCAATGGTACCATATCATGCCATAGGGCACCATTAGGGCACGTGCTACTAAACTGTTAACCATTATCATTATTTTCTCGTGATAGTCACTCATGGCACGTTGTTACGAATCGTTTGATATATTACATGCCATATCTTAGCATTGAAAGTTCCAAGGTTACCATATGGTATCATAGGGCACCATTAGGGCACGTGCTACTAAACCGATAACTATTATCATTATTTACACGTGATATTCACTCATGGCACGTTATTACGAGTCGTTTGATCTATTACATGCCATATCTTAGCATTGAAATTTCCAATGTACCATATGGTTTCATAGGGCACAATTAGGGCACATGCTAGTAAACCAATAACCATTATCATTATTTTCTCGTGATAGTCACTCATGGCACGTTGGTACGAGAGGTTTGATATATTACATGCCATATCTTAGCATTGAAAGTTCCAATGGTACCACTTGGTACCATTAAAACACATACTACTAAACAGTTCAGACATCACTATATACCGTTATATTCATTCATGAGACATCCTTGCACGTACACGTGCCATTAGACCGATACTTGCTGTCACTAGTTACTCTTTTATATTAGTTCATGATATCTTATTTTACATGCCATATCTTGTTATAGGAAATGTTTAAGAGGGTATCATAATGGTACCATTAAAGCACGTGCTATTAGAGCACGTACTTATTTCTGCTATCTCACGTTCGTACTTCTGCGTACTCAGTCCCATTTTAATGGATTGGTGAAAACAGACTGTGAAAAAGTTAATTCGTTTTCAAGTTATCGTAATAAATGCTAAGCTCTCTAGGAAGAAAAAAATTCTCTTGATTTAGGGACCGAACTGCCCTTTTAGGGTGCTTCTAAAAATTCTCGAGCGCTCATTTTCAATCACATGATCGTTTACCCCTGATCGCGCCCGCTCTATTCACCCGCTCATGAAATTTTTTGACAGTGCCAAGGGCAACGAGATAACAGCCCGATCAGTAAATAAGAGGTAACTACCACAGAAACTCGTTACGCTTTCAAACTTTCTGTTTTAAGCGTAATTACTTATTTTTATTGTCCATTATTATAATCTGATGGGGATTTATTAGATTTCAATGCATTTATTCTTTTATGACAATAAATACGAGAGTGTTAAAAAATCTACGTACGAGAGTACACGTACGATAAAACGAAACTTCAAAGAAAATTCGAAACCTAAGAGAAAAATTAAAAATTAAAATACATAAAATAATCTTCGCTTTTATCTTCAGCTCCTTCGCCCCTGCCGTGTATCTTGACCTGTTCTGTGCCTTCAGATTTATTACAAAACTATAAACCGCATTGGAAACGGACTTCGAGGTGGGATATGCTTTCATTGTCGGCCATTATTGCGAAAGTAGTAAAAGCGAAAGTAGTGGAAGTGAGCGAGGCAACGCGAAGTGATCACGATGGAAATAAGATCACTTTGATCCTGAGCGTTCCCAACACGACGATGAGATCGGGGAGTTTTTAGAGGCGCCAGTGATGAGCGCTCTGTCATTTTTAGATGCAGTGCTCGCGTTGATCATGAACGCTTACGCTCGATCGCGACTGGAAAGAGTTTTTAGAAGCAGCCTTAATAATCGTCAAACACGTGCATCCTGCACGCACACCATCTCATTAACGTTTAGAGCACGCACAGAACCGAACCCATGTTCTCAACACGCGTTTTACCAAATGCGAGGATAATTCGTTTCTTCCAGCAATTCAAGACATGATTGAATGAATTGTGAGATTGCAATACATGCAATTCAATACATGCAACGCAATGAATTGTGGGAGATTGTCTACAGATGGATGGACGGACGGACGGACAGCTGGACAAACCGATCACATAAGCACATTTCTATATATAGAAAATGTGCCAAAAATAAATGAAGCATGAATTAGAAAGGTTTCCAAACACTCGCCCGCCACACAGTTTGCTATGAAACGGCGAAACTATTAATGTTCTGTTACGCGCACGAGAGTGAGAGAGAGAGAGAGAGAGGCGATTGAAACGTGCGAGCTTACCTGATGTGCCAAATACGTGGCCGAGGTCTTCCTGGAGGAACACTTGTAGTCCCCAGGGTGAGATAACTTGCAGGGAATTCGTCCTCTCGTCCTCCAGCAATAGAAGATCCGTCCAATTGCGTGGCGCTCCTCGTCTTGGTACGCCTTGTACGACGGCCAACTACGGAGATAACTGCTCGTGAGCACTGGGTACAATCATCCGTGTAATGCGGTCGGTGGTGCTTTTAACAGGGCTTCCGACGTTTCGTGGTGGCGAGGAATGGAGTCCGGATACAGAGGGTTCGAAAAACTTAGGCGTGGCTTCGCGCTAAGCTGGTTGTCGTCCGTCGCGGCCGCTGGTATCGCGGCTGAGTTCGCTGGCTGCTTACCGACTATGACGTTCGCTCCGCTGCCTTCTTGGTAGCTTTGGCTGGCGTTAGTCGGGTCCAACGGCTGTGAAACACTACTAGAAACTTTAGAACATACGTTATTAATGTTAAAGTCTGTCCTCGCGGCGTAGCTATTGGTTTTGCGTCCGCTGGGAGTCGATGAAGACGACGTGGCCGCTTTCTCCCGAGCATGAGGCCGATATCTCGTGCCTTCTCGCATTGAAGCCTTTCTTGGTGGTTGGGAATTTTCCTTCCTACGTGGAGGAACTTTCAAGTCCAAGTCTGTTCCCGATGAAAGCTCGCACTCCTCTCCCTTTACTCCACTCTCTTTCGAAGCTCGCGCATTTCTCACTTTAACACGCCGCTTCTTAGACGCGCCTTCGCTCGAGCTACGAAGTGTCAAATGTGAGCAATCAGCGTCATTAGATGTCACTGCGCTATTAGCGCGCCTGCCATCAACTTTCGCTGATTGCTCTTTATCGCTATCCGTCATGATTTCTCGTGACACAAATCTTTAGTTATCGTTTTAGTTAGAATTGTACCATATCCCCTCAACTATATGGACTCGAGCATTGCGATTGTGATAGCTTGAGTCCTTCTAAGTCTTAATTAGTTCTGATAAGCATACAGTGAAAGTATCCGAGATCCAATATCCGAATCCGGAAATTTTCAGATCCGGATCAGAAATTCGGATCCAACGGACATCACTAATTTGAGTGCTTCAAGAAGTCGAACGTGCTTATCATGTCGAATACTTATTTCACATGGGATAATTCAAACCGAGCCAGAGCATGCTTGCCCGGTTATTTTATTTTATTACAAATGCACCACATCTTTCGAAAGTGAACCAGCACGGCACGCTATCACAACCGTGCCAAGGCGTCTGGCCCGGGCCAGCTATCCCACAATGCAATGTGAACGCGCGATGATTTGAAACATGGGATGGAAAAAGCATGCTCAGCAACTACTTCCGGAGAAAAGAGAGCCGCGCTATATTTCTCACGTGTGAAAAGCGATTTCTGGAAAACCGTACTGCAGTGAGCTTAACTAGAGCTCGATCCAGCGCGGCTGGCCCGGAATTTCGGGCTGGCTGGCGCCATAATTAAACCATGTGAAATAAGTATCATACTGGTCGACGAGATTTGAATAGCTTGTTGTTGATGCTATTTTTTTGAGTCAAATACGGGACTATTATTTTCCCTATGAATGGGTTTTTCTCCCTCTGTTTTTACTCCATTTAAATCGATTTAAATCGTATAATTATATCCCAGAGAAGACTTTATGATAACGTTTAAATGTTAAGATTTTCATGGCTGAAATAATTCCAATCACAATAGTTTCTCAACTAATATAAATAAACGGTCAACGCAATTTTTGTTTTCTTGCTAATTCATTCCTTTTATAGTAATCATTTTAATACACTTTTATTTAACTGTTTAATGTCATTAATAACATGTCAGATGCTGCAAATCCCAATTATCAAATTACAATTCGAAAAGCCATGCTTTATGTTAAACGGGTTAAAGTTAATGCTGCCACTTTATTACCTCGTTCAAAGACTTCGCAAACCACAAATGCGTTTTACCCAATTAGTCGAGTCCTCCTTTTCCACAATGAAAAAAAAATCACATTAGAATCACTGGCACTCGACTCGTATTTCAGCAGCAATGCTATCATCGTTCAGCAGTATCCGCGGTTTGGAATCGTTGCCTTCTGAAGATCGCAGCAGCATTTTAACACATCACATCACATATGCTGGCCGGGGTAAAATATATTTAATGTTGAAAAATATCAGCTTTCAAAGTATAGTGGAAACCGAGTAACAATGCTCCACGAATTCGTCTGGTGAACACGGAATATCCAAGTTAGCTGTAATTGTAGATGATACATCTGCAAGGTAAACAGTAGGGACACACATCAGAAGGTGATTCCTCATAGAAAAGTTCATATGTGGGAGCGAAAATGCATAGTTTCCAAGGAAACAATAATAATTGTACGCATGACAGCTTTTTTTTTCGAGTTGGTTTTGAATGATCGTCGTGCAACGGGGGTACAATAGTTCGATATTCATGTCAGGAACAAGCCGAGATTGTTTCACATACGGAGAAGCACATGGTAATGGACTAGAGGCCGCACGGAAGTGCCAAGAAAAATACCCCGATAGGCAGCACCACCCGCACACAAAATGTTTACAACCGTCTTTCGGGTTTTTTATACGAAGGGGGTCCTTTGATGAAAGAGGCGACCACGGAGAGCGGCAATCCATGATGCGACGTGTTAACGCTTGTAATTTTTTAAGTACAATACAGTAAAATTCCGTTACAAGGTACCTCACTTTAACGTACATTTCAAATTAACGTTCAAATTTAAAATCCCCGGCGGAAATCATAGTCTTTTAATGTTAAAAAGTTTCAGTTTAACGTACCTCAAATTAACATACATTTCAGATTAACGTTCTAATTTTACGTTCCCTTTGTTAAATTATCCCTTCATTACAACGTTCATAGATCGAATGTCTTGTTCTAATTGGTCAATATCTTGAACAGCCGATGCGAAATTGACCTGAGAGTCAAATCGTACTTACAGTCAATTTTAAAAGTTGGGCTGAATAATGTATAATAACAAAACTTTCTCCTATAAATCAAATATAAAATTTTTTTACTTTAATATTTGAAAACCCAACACCAAAAATAAACATAAAAATTCATAATTTACAAATAAAATTAAATATTAAAATTTCAAAGAGCATACTCCCCTGCCCCACAGTTTAGTTAGACTATACTGTGCCTGCCCTTTTTTTCCTTCTGAAGATGAGCGTCTGGTACACTCGAGAACGTTCCAGTTACTGTATATTTTTTGTAAAATGATATGATTGGATTATTAATTGGATTCTTATTTGGAAATTTTTATCAAAGTCTTATTGGATTTTTTCGGAACTTTGATTTCAAAATTCAAAATTTCTCCAGATGTTACTGTCTCCAAATTCAAAAAATGAACTTCAAAATTAATCTTATTAGAATTTATCATCACGAAATGTTGCACAAAATTCTTCAGGATTTCTTCATTTCCATAACCTACGGGGAGTGTTTTCTTCTATAGCAGCCTGGCCTTCATGAATTGTTTTCTACAAGTCTGAATGATGAACTGGACTAAGGTCTTGAATTTATATGAATTTTTAATCATTATAGTAATAATTCATTTTATCATTCTTAAAAATTTTAAACTCATATTACTAATTTTATGTCCCTTTGGTAGATCATATTTTTATTCACGTTGGCTCAATCACATTCCTTGTGTCCAGGGAGGGGAGGATGTTCTTTTAAATTTAAGTACTTACTTTTATTTGTAAATTATGATTTTATATGTTTATTTTTGGTGTTGGGTTTTTCATATATTAAAATTAAAATGTTTTTTTTATTTATAGGAGAATGCTTTGTTTTTAGCCAAAGAGTACGTTAGGATTTTAGGAACTGAAAATTTTGAGAAATGACTGGTTTTTGAGATTCCGTGAGAGAATCGGATTTACTTGGCGACAAGTCTCGGGAGAAGATTCGGATGCCAACTTACAAGTAAAACGGATAATTGGCGAGAGAGAACGCTAATCAACTGCAATATTATACTATTCTTATGTTTTTCTGTGTAAATATTGTATATGTATCGTACACAAGCAGTACTGTGTTTGATAGTCCCCCACCCCAGTTTACAGATTAACGTACAAAATTCCAGTTTCCTTGGAGTATGCTGTAACGGAATTTTACTACTGTATTAACAATTAAGGTTAGCGTCATTCCACATTAGTTCACCCACCATCTCAGATTTTTATTAAACTTTTTAAATCTATTGCTATGGCCAAATTATAAAACTGTATCAAATTTTTTTAGCCTAAGATAAAACTTTCCAAGATACGAGAGGTCAAAGTTTAGAGGGAAATTGCATCATCAACATTTTTGTGGTTATGTAGTCAGTAATAAAAAAAAATCAGAACTCAGTCAATAAAAAAGAATTTAATGCCAAATTTTTATTAGTTTTTCTTTTTCCTTATTTTATTATACAGGATGAATACAAAAGTCTGAACCCCCCTTTTATTTTTTGAACCGAAGCAGATATGTCAATTTTGATGAATCCAATGAATAGGAAGTTGTGGGTGGCCTATCCCATGGTGCACGTTTCATCATCCCAAATACGCAAATTAGGAAACATTCAAAATTTATCTCAAAAACCGTAAGGAATAGAGAAAAAAAACAATTGCAAACTTGTTCAGCAAAAAAAAACAAACAAAACAAAAAAAAAAATCATCCAAATCGGACCAACCAATCACGTGGTGAACTGTTTGTAGCTTACAAACTGTCACACGGCACAAGGAAAACTGAATGTTGATATTTCCACCATGTAAAGCATGCAAATCAAAAAATTAACATAAATTACCATACTCACATTCACTTTTCCATACGCGTTGCTTTAAAGTTTTCCTTTTCTTATTAACAGGTGAAGCAGTAGAGCTACTAAGTCAAACTTGTTTTACAATTAAACTTAAAAATATGATGTAAAAAGAATGCGAAATAAAAATATTGGGATTTTAGTTTTTTTATTAAGTATCGGAAGCACTTACAGGTTAGGTTAGATTAGGGACAATGTTTGTCTGTCGGGTCCGTCTATTTGTCTGTCCCTCCTCTTCATATTTTCAACATTTTCAACGCGAAGTTTGCTCAAAAACTGTCAAAAACGTCATTTAATCTCAACAGTTGCCGCCGATTTAATTGTAATCGGCCCTTTGAATAGGGCTTTTTCACTACGCGTCATCATGACGTCAATGCCGCCATACTGGATCACAAAAAGTCGTTACTCTCTAGTTCCGCTTTTCCCAATCATCGCATTCACTCAAGAAATCGGTTAAGTATTGTTGTTCAGTATTGTTGCTTGGAAGATTCGTATAATACGCTGACCTTGCCATAACGAATAATGTGCGAAAGCGTTTTTGTTATCCAACATGGCTGACCTGCTAAACAATGTTCCAAACCCAAACTGCATTATATGGTCACGTGCTGTAAAAGCTCTATTTAATGAACTCCTGGTGTGGAAAGTTCATAAATTACGTAACGACGCAATTTAAGTTTTGACTTTTCGACATTTTCGATAAGGAATTTTAAGTTTGTAATCATGCAAAGGATCACACTATGTAATTTATGACCATCGAATCTGATACAGCCTGTATAAAGTAAAATTATTGATAGGAGAAATTGGTTCAAAGACACCTGGTTTAGTGGAACCATTATTGCTCATTGGAACTTTCAATGCTAAAATATGGCATGTAACATATAAAACGACTTGGAATGATGTGTCATGAATGAATATAACGTAAAATTAATGATAGTCGAAAGTAATTTCAAAGAACCTGGTTTAGTGGAACCCTTTTGGTTTATTTGAACTTTCAATGCTAAAATATGCCATGTAATATATCAAACAACTAGGAATGATTTGTCATAAAAGAATATAACGTAAAATTAAAGATTGTCCAAATTGGTTTCAAGGAACCTGGTTTAGTGGAACCCTTATGGTTCATTTGATTTTCAATACTAAAATATGCCACATAATAAATGAAACAACTTGGAATTCTTTATCATGAATGAATATAAAGTAAAATTCTCGATACTCGAAATTGGTTCAAAAGTACTTTCTTTAGAGGAACCATTATGGTATATTGGAACTTTCAATACTAAAATATGGCATGTGATATATCAAACAACTTGGAATCATGTGTCATGAATGAATATAACGTAAAATTAATGATAGTCGAAGGTTGGACCAAATTATCCCAATGGAGTCGAAAAAGTTGGGTTAGCTGTCACTTGGTCTTTTGAACTACGGCAACATATAGTGTATGATAATCATTCGAAGCGTAATGACGAGAAAGGATAGAAGATAGAGCTATTTTATATATTCTAACTACTACGTTCAAGAAAATCAAGTTTTTGATAAAAAAGTCTGCCGGCTTATAAAGGGATAAAAATTAATGAACTCAGGGGGGACTCCCGCTACTTTCCTATACAGTCTTTGGAGGGATTAAATTTTTTTGTTACTAATTTAGCTGGTTAATGTCTCATTTTAGCTCAAAATATTTTACTGAAACACGGAATACATAAATCACAATTCAGTCTATAATTAGTAAGTACCGAAAGGTGCTTTATGCTCTCAGTGTGGGGAAACGTGTCTATCTGTCTGCCTGTCTGTCTGTCTATCTACAACTCTAACTCCTCCGAGAGGCTATGAAAGATTTTAAAAATCTGTTTTCGTCAGTCGATGAATATGGTTCAGAGCGCGATCCAATCACAAATATTATCTAAATTGCCTCATTGTTACGTGCACAAATGGTACCTCTAATTTCCCGCCAAGCAATTTTCTAAAGGAAGATATATTAAGTAATATATAAAACAAATCGTAAGGATGAGATAGAAGGGGATAAAAATTATATAAATTATTATTTTCGCCAATTGATAAATACGGTTCAGGAAATGAACCATTTTGAAAAAGTTAGTAATCGAAACAGTGGCATGTGCTCTAATGGTAGCCTTATGACACCCTCAAAAATGTTCAATCATAAGATATGGCATGTAATATATCAAACAAATTGGGATGATGTATCATAAAGGAATATAACGTAAAATTATTTACAAGCGAAATTGGTTCAAAGACACCTGGTTTAGTGGAATCATTATGATTTACTGGAAATTTCAATGCTAAAATATGGCATGTAATATATCAAACGACTTGGAATGAGGTGTCATGAATGAATACAGGGTAAATCAGTTTCGATGTCATAAAGTACTTAGCGTGATCCTTTGCATGATTACAAACTTAAAGTTTCTTAAGCAAAATGTTCAAAACTCAAATTTTAAGTGTCTAAACATCACGCGAAGTTTGCTGAAAAACTTCGAAAACGTCATTTATTCTTAACAATTGCCACCGATTTATTGTAATCGCCCCTTTGAATTTAATGAACTGCTGGTGCGGAAAGTTCATAAATTACGCAACGATGCAATTTAAGTTCTGACTTTTCGACATTTTCGATAAGGAACCTTAAGTTTGTAATCATGCAAAGAATCACGCTATGTATTTTATGACCATCGAACCTGATACAGTTTGTATAAATTAAAATTATTAAGTACCGAAAGGTGCTTTATGCTATCAGTGTGGGAAAACGTGTCTGTCCGTCTGTCTGTCTGTCTGTCTATCTGTCTGTCTGTCCGTCTGTCTGTCTGTAACTCAAACTCCTCCGAGGTTATGAAAGATTTTCAAAATCTGTTTTCGTCAGTCGATGAATATGGTTCATGGCAAGAACCAGTTACAAATATTATCTAAATCGGTTCATTGGCACGTGCACAAATGGTACCTCTATTTTCCCGCCCAGCAATTTTCAATGGGAAGAAATATTGAGTAATATATCAAACAAATCGTAATGACAAGATAGATGCGGTTATTCATTACTATTTTCGTCAGTCGATGAATATGGTACATGCCATGAAAAAAATCATAAATTTTATCTAAATCGGTTCATTAGCACGTCCACAAATGGCACCATAACGACCCCACCTAGCAATTTTCAATAGACAGATATATTAAGTAATATGTCAAACAAATCTTAATGACGAGATACAAGCGAATATAAATTACTATTTCGGCCAATAAATATGGTTCAGGAAATGAACCATTTTGAAAATTGTTGCAATCGAAACATTGGCACGTGCACTAATGGTACCTTTATGACACCTTCAAAAATTTTCAGTGATAAGATATGGCATGTAATATATCAAACGATTTGGAATAAGGTGTCATGAATGATTATAACGTAAAATTCATGATAATCCAAATTGGTTTCAAGGAACCTGGTTTAGTGGAACCATGATGGTTCATTGGAACTTTCAATGCTAAAATATGGCATGTAATATATCAAACGACTTGGAATGAGGTGTCATGAATGAATATAACGTAAAATTAATGATAGTCCAAATTGGTTTCACAGAACCTGGTTTAGTGGAACCATGATGGTTCATTGGAACTTTCAATGCTAAAATATGGCATGTAATATATCAAACGACTTGGAATGAGGTGTCATGAATTAATATAAAGTAAAATTAATGATAGTCGAAATTGGT
>JAHWFO010097618.1:1489941-1575666 GCA_023313115.1 Rhysida immarginata
TCATGAATTAATATAAAGTAAAATTAATGATAGTCGAAATTGGTTTCAAGCAACCTGTTTTAGTGGAACCATTATGGTTCATTGGAACTTTCAATGCTAAAATATGGCATGTAATATATCAACCGATTTGGAATGATGTGCCATGAATGATTATAACGTAAAATTCATGAGAATCCAAATTGGTTTCAAGAAACCTGGTTTTGTGGTACCGTGATGGTTCATTGGAACTCTCAATGCTTAAATATGGCATGTAATATATCAAACAAATTGGGATGATGTATAATGAATGAATATAACGTAAAATTAATGATAGTTGAAATTATTTCAAAGGTACGTGGTTTAATGGTTTCATACTGGTCCATTAGAAACTTCCAATGTTAACATAGGGCCGTTTAAAAATATAGTTCCGCGAATGGATTAGTTTAACCTTTCGGTACTTGGTTATGTCATTCCTTAATGGTTTATTGATAGGAGAAGTTGGTTCAAAGACCCTTGGTTTAGTGGAACCATAATGATTCACTGGAACTTTAAATGCTAAAATATGGCATGTAATATATCAAACGCTTGGAATGATGTGTCATGAATGAATATAACGTAAAATTAATGATAGTCCAAATTGGTTTCAAGGAACCTGGTTTACTGGAACCCTTATGGTTCATTTGAACTTTCAATGCTAAACTATGCCATGTCATACAGGATGTTTCATAATTGGTGTCCCGCCTTTAGGTCCAAATAACGACTCAAGGGGAACAGACTGGGGGAAAATGAATATTGATTATTTGTTTTTAATGTCCCCTAATTCAGAATAAAAATATTTCGCGTCCCTGGGCGTGAAGGGGTAAATTTTGAAAATTTTAATTTTGTAGGGGTTGGGGTTAGACCCCAGGTGTTATTTAGAAAGTTGTAGAGGATCATGTAAAATGTGGGTTTAGCAAAAAATTCGGTGAAAAAATCTCGTCCCTTGCCCTTTATCGAGTGGGTACTGAATGAATATAACGTAAAATTAATGATAGTCGAAATTTGTTCCAAGGAACCTGGTTTAGTGGAACAATTGTGGTTCATTTCAACTTTCAATGCTAAAATATGCATGTAATATATCAAACAACTAGGAATGATTTCTCATAAATGAATATAATGTAAAATTAATGATAGTCGAAATTTGTTCTAAGGAACCTGGTTTAATGGAACTATTGTGGTTTATTGGAACTTTCAATGCTAAAATATGGCATGTGATATATCAAACGACTTGGAACGATGTGTCATGAATGAATAAAACGTAAAATTAATGATAGTAGAAATTGGTTTCAAGGAACCTGGTTTAGTGGAACCATTATGGTTCATTGGAACCTTCAATGCTAAAATATGGCATATAGATTATCTCACGACTTGGATTGATGTGTCATGAAAGAATATAATGTAAAATTAATGATAGTCGAAATTGGTACGTGGTTTAATGGTATCTTTAGGGCCCATTAGAAACTTACAATGTTAACATTGGGCTGTTTATATACAGGGTGTATCAGGTTCCATGGTCATAAAGTACCTTGAGTGAGCCTTTGCATGATTACAAACTTAAAGTGCCTTATGCAATATGTTCAAAACTGAAATGTTAAGGGTCTAAACATCACGCGAAGTTTGCTGAACACCTGTCGAAAACGTCATTTAGTCTCAAAAATTGCTACCGATTTGATTGTAATCACCCCTTTGAATTTAATAAACTGCTGGTGCGGAAAGTTTATAAATGACGTAACGACGCAATTTAAATTTTGAGTTTTCGACATTTTCGATAAGGAACGAAGTTTGTTATCATCCAAAGGATCACGCTAGGTCCTTTATGACCATCAAACCTGATACACCCTGTATATGTTTCCGCGAATGGTTTAGTTTAACCTTTCAGTATTTGCTTATGTCATTCCTTAATGGTTTATTCCTAAATGTCAGTCGATGAAGATGGTAAAGGCACGAACGGTTCACAATTATTATCTAAATCGGTTCAACAGCACGTGCGCAAATGGTATCTTCACGACCCCACCTAGTAATTTTCAATGGGGAGATATATTAAGTAATATATCAAACAAATCGTCATGATATAAGCGGATATAGAAGCGGATATAAATTACGATTATCGCCAAATGATAAATATGGTAGAAGAAATGAAACATTTTGAAAATGGTAGGAATCGAAACAATAGCATGTGTTCTAATGGTACCCTTATGACTCCCTCAAAGATTTTCAATTATAAGATATGGCATATAATCAGAATTCATTGTACAAACTTCTAGGGGAGTTAGTGTGGGTGATTCTAACCAAAAAAGTTCACATGAACATGGGTCCGAATTTGAACGTTAACTGAGATATGAACAAAAATAAAAATGCCGCCACCAAGATAAACAAGTATATAACTCAGGTTCTCTAAAGCCTTGATTAATGAAATTTTGGGGGAAAACAGGGTACCTTAGGCTGTGTTTACCGTTAACATTTGATCGGTTCCAGCAAGAAGTTTCCGAGATATTCAGTCAACATCATAACACGTGCTCACTTGTGAGTACTAACTAGCACTTATTACAATTTTGACTGTGTAACTCGAAAACTTCTTGTTGGAATTCAATCAAAATTTAACGGTGTACACAGCCTTATGTGCTCTGTTATCCCTCCAAATTTCATTAATCTAGGCTTTACAGAACCTGAGTTTTAACTTTTTGATCTTGGTGGCTGCATATTTATTTCTGTTCATATCTCAGTTATCGTTCAAATTCAGACCCATGCTCATATGAACTTTTTGCTTAGAATCACCCATACGAACTCCCCTACAATGAATTCTGAGACACCCTGTATATCAGACAAATTGGGATGATGTATCATGAATGAATACAGCGTAAAATTATTGATAAGCGAAATTGGTTCAAAGACACCTGGTTTAGTGGAACCATTATGGTTCACTGGAACTTTCAATGCTAAAATATGGCATAAAAAATATCAAACGACTTGGAATGATGGTCATGAATAAATATAACGTAAAATTATTGATAGTCGAAATTTGTTTCAAGGAGCCTGATTTTGTGTAACCCTTATGGATTATTGGAACTTCCAATGCTTAAATATGACATGTAATATATCAAACGACTTGGAATGATGTGTCATGAATAAATATAATGTAAAATTAGTGATAGTCGAAATTGGTTCAAAGGTACGTGGTCTAAGGATATCTTTTTGGTCCATTAGAAACTTACAATGTTAACATTGGGCGGTTTAAAAAATATGTTTCCGCCAATGGTTTAGTTTAACCTTTCGGTACTTGTTTATGTCATTCCTTAATGGTTTATTATTTGTTAAAATCACCATATGGCCAGTTTTTAAATACTCATCAAATAGGATTTAATAAATTATTCTAAGAGGAGTAGAGGGTAAGAAAATCGAATTGGAATCCAATGATCAGATCCGAGCGAAATTTTCCATGATGATTCCAGATGCTTTGAGTGTTTGAAAGATACCAATTTTAACCCTTTAACCCCATTGTTTACGGAGATAGGCGCTTTTAGGATTTTTTCATATCGGTTTGTGCTGAAAAAGTTCAAGCTTTTGTACATTTAGGATTCATAACTTTGATTTCTGGCTAGTAACAAAGAACTTTTGTCAGAAACACGTCAACTGTTAGAAAACAGAATCTCTTTAACTAAGACAATGGGGAAGTTGCATGAAATTTTTTAAAATTTTGTTTCGATAGTTTAGATCTCTAATATACCGGTATGGGTATTCTTTTTTTTGAATTGTGCGTAGTTTTTTTTTTTTAAATATTAAATTTGACACCCCAAAAAACGCTACGTCATAGCTCAAGAGTGATGTGACCTCACGCGACATGAAATCGGAAACCATGCCTATCTCTTTCGCTGCTTTTCATGATCTGTCTGCATAGAGATAGATGTTAGATGCCTAACATCTATATCTATGATCTGTTTGTAATAAACATGTATGCTTACAATTATTATTTCATTCCCATGTATACAAACACTAAGTATAATAAGACTTAATAAAGCATTCATAAAGGCACCAAAACCTCACGAAAGAAGAAATAAAAATAGATAAAAGCACTGAGGAGCGATACTCGGTGCGAAATTAACGTTGGTTTCCGTGACCTCCTACTCGTATGTTATTCTTCGATTTTGAGTTAGCCGAAGAAGGAATGGACAAAAGCGCATGGGATACAATTAGTTTTTTTCGTCTGATTCTTCAGACGTAGCAGAACTTTGATCCGATTAAACTTTAAATTTCGCCCGGTTTCGATCACCTGTTCAAGTGTATTATTTATCCATCGATGTATACATCTTATCTTTGTTTCGGTGATTATCGACTATTATCCTGAATTCCACAAGGAGAAATATAGACATGAAAATAAGTAATAGAAGGACTCGTTTTTCGAACAGAATTTCGTGAACTCTATTATTTTATCATAGATAGTTGCCTTTTCATCTCTTCTCGTGGAGATCGAGGAGGGGGGGGAGGCAATCGAAACGTCGGCGCTATGCCTTCATGTGTTGCTGTAATTTTTAAATTATATCTGAAATGAACGATTTTATTTGTTCGAGGAGCTTTTAAACAACCTGTTTGACTTGTGTAGTATCAATTTGTTACTGGATGGTTTAATTATGCATTAAAATACGCGAAGAAATAGCGGTATCGCTAAACAAGATGCCATTTAGGAGCTATCCCCTTTTCACGTATGCGCAGTGGCGTGTGTTACAATGGCGTGTAACGTCACACATCGTTTTAGTTTGGGGGCGTGGTTTTGCATTTTTAAAGTTAATTTTGATGGCGGTTAACTTTTTTATTACTTTTAATATTTTTAATGGCGATTTTCATATTCAGCGTACCGAAATCTACATAAAACAGGCCTTCTTTTTAAAAAAGAAATTTCATGCAACTTCCCCATTCCTGCAACTCGTAGCTTTCGGCATTTCCCCCTTGTTAAATGGTTACATAGGTGCAAAGAGAGTAAGTGTAGATGAAGACTTTACCATCAATTTCAATTTTCCTGAAGAACGTCTGCCTGTTATCAAGTTGTCATAATTGTGTACGAGACGCGTTCAAATAAAATTCGTTCATCACGTGCCTCGTCATACATGGTTGGTTAATTGTTGAACGCGGGTGCTGAGAGTTCATATCTCGCTAATTAATGTAAAGAGTTTTTTCAATTGCTACAAGTTTGCAAGCGTGGAGTCATTTGAAGACGGATGGTGTAGTTCAAAACCACTCCAGGAGGATAATCTCCGTAAGGCTATCAAAACCATGCATGCGACCCGGCAGGCTATCTTCATGAGTGATCATTCTACATGTCGCAAAAGTTGTTATGGATGCAGTACCCAAGAAGAAATAAGAATTTATCGAACTTTCTCCTTACAGCTCGTATTTGTTCCCTTGTGACTTTCATCTCTTCGGGCCGTCGCAGAAATTTCTCAAGGGACAACAATTCAACACAGATGAAGAAGTGCAGGAAACAGTTACAGGCTAGTTCAAACAGCAATTCATATCTCTTTTCGCAGACTGAATTTCCCGTCTCATCAAGCAGTGGGATGCGTGCCTAGACGCCGTGAGTGCTTCTTTGAGAAACGTGTGTACAATACCACTCTTTCTGTTTGCTTTTATTTCCTCTTCCCTCCCGTCTTCTTACAACAAGTACTTGATTCGAACGGGTTTCATTTGAACCTCTCTCTCGTACAGATTAATGTAAGGAAGTGTATATAACCAATCACTGTTTTTGTCACAATTCTTTCAAAAATTGAAGAGGAAGGTGACGTAAGAATGAATTTCGTGCATCCTTTCGGCCCTGCACCTCCATTTCGTTGGCCTTCAGGATAAGAAGACATTTGTTATGTAGTTCTGTATAATATGAATACCAAAATCAGTAGTGCAATTACAAAAGGCCCGGAATGAATGTACTACTTTTTTGAAAAGAAAACTAATATGTGCACCTGCAATACACGCAACTTTTCAGCAAGTCATTTTGTCACTAAAGATTCATTTTCCATTGGAGGTATATTCTCGGTTGTTGAAAGGGACGATTGCTGTTGCTGCTAAAATGGAATTTTCTTCTTTTAAGAATTTTTTATGAACAAAATCAAGAAAATCGAATTTTAATGAAGGAAAAAAATCGTGATAACGCAAGAATGTTAAAACAATAATCAGTGTATTTAAAACAGGTAATCTTTGCTCTTTAAAGTTGTTTTAAAATTGTTTCTTATACAACAACGGCCCGACAAAATGAACGGTTATATAAAAAATACCATATGCAGTAGATGACGATAGCATTTACATAACCTTGGATAGTGTTACTTTGATTGAAATCAGAGCATGCGTTAAAATTTTGCTTCGCTAGCCTCTGTCGCAATTCTCTATTACTCGCCGCAGCGTCTCTTCGGTGATGTTCCTGATTTCAGCCGAAACGTTGGTGTTCAACTGTTGTGACGTATGCGGCTTGTTTATACAAATATTGTTCTTCCTTAAACCCCACAGAAAAAATCCGGGCTGCTCAGGTCGAGCAATTTTAGGGGACACAACTTTTTGGAAATAACGTTTGAGGAAGAAACTCCCAATCAGTTTCCTGAATATATTAGACGTGTGTCACGTATATACATTGAGTGCCTAGATATTTACAACCTGACGTTTGTAGGCAAATTAGCTTTGACTTCGAGCTGAAGTTGCCAGAGGGCCAGACCATTATAAATAGGGAAACAAGGTGTTTACCACGACAGTAGAAGTGATTTGTTTCTGAAAATATGGATAAACGACGCGATTTGACAGCCTTTGAACGTGCGTGATTCTTGGCGCTCGAAGCCATGGAACGAGTCTCAGCAAAACAGCTGCATTTGTTAAATGTTCAATAGCAGCAGTTATTAAAGTGTTTAAACACTGGTCTGTCAGCCGGAAAATTGGGACTGAACATGCGAGTTGTGGCCGTCAGCGACTAGTCAATTTTCGGGCAGAACGGCGAGTGGCAAGACTGGTACAAGACAAAAGATGGGCAACAGTGCATCAAATTACTGTAGATCTTAATCAGGGATCTTCTCTAATGATCTCTGAACGCACTGTTCGCCGTACATGCATCGTATAGGATACGCAAGCCGAAGGTCTGTTCGAACACCTTTGCTGTCTGCAGTTAACAAGATAAAGTCTCCAATTCGCACAGGAACGCAAGGACTGGACAGTCGAGTCTTGGAAACAAGTCATGTGGTCCGATGAATATCGTTTCCAGTTGCATCATGCAGATGGCAGAATGATAATTTGGCGAAAACACCATGAAAGCATGAGACAGTGTCATGATTTAGGGTCTGTTTTCCTGTCATGAATTGGGCTCTTTAATTCGTATGGAACAACGTCCTAATTGCACAACATTGCTAATCAAGGTCATCCTTTCATGTTAATGGCGTATCCCAATGGAGATGGCTTCTTCCAACAAGACAATGCTCCATACCACGGTGCTCGTATTGTGCAGGAGTGGTTTCAAGAACATGAGTGAGAATTTAATTGCTTAGGTCTCCCCCCCCCCCACAATCACCAAATCTCAATCCAATTGAGCTTTTGTGGTACGAAGTTGAAAGAACCACCATGCAGCTGGTTCCGAAACCATCAAATCTCACACAAATGGGCATGATGTCAGATTCCTCGCATCGCTTTTCACCATCTCGTCAATGCCAAGAAAAATCGCCGTAGTATTGAAGGCAAAAGGCGGCCCAACGAAGTACTGATGGGGTGGTCATTATAATCTGGCCACTCAGTGTATTTGATAGTGCGTTAAGTATGTGGACAGAAGCACAGAGAAAAGGTTTAGAGTATAATTAGAAATCTTTATTAATTTTAAATAACTTAACCTATGTTAAATGAAATGAATAAAGTTATCAATATCATTATGACTAAATAATATTGATTATAATTGGAAAAATATGTTAAAATCACTATCAGTAATTTGAGTATTGGAATTCAATGTGAAAACGTGAAGAGCCTATCGAGATATATCATAGTTGATGGAGTTGTCGTCTCGTTCATTATTCAGTTGCTCAATCACAATTTCTCTTGAAGTGCCATTTCCGAAGACACGAATTCAACAAGCGACTAATATTGAAAACAAATGTTCATAACAGAACACTTAAAGCTTCAACGCACTTAAGAATAATTCAGGCATAAACGAAAATAACGTTAGACGAAATTTCCCTAAGACGCAATTTTCGTTGAGTAATAAAAACAAGTCAGGCAATCGAAATGCATAGGACCGATAGGATTTTAAGGCATTCGAGAATAAAAAGGAAAGCATTTGATTTTTAATGGAGCCTTTCGTTGTTAGGGTAAGATCAGGTTACTAAGGAAGCCTCTGGTTGCTAAGGTAAGGCGTACTTCTAACGGAAATATGTAGTTCAAAATGAATAAAAGTACATGAAACTTTAACTGGAGAGAGAGGTAATCTTATATATAAAATACATTTTCTGTCTGTTTGTTTGTTTGTTTGTTTGCCCACTGACAGTTTTTGCTATCGGATGGCGCTATCATCGCACGACGAATCTTGTTCGACCATGATTCTTATTTCTTTTATTCGGTTGCATCATGATTTTTAATCCTTTGACCTGTGCACATATGAGAACTCCATTGTTGATCTGCTACATTTGCTGAAGATTACGGATCCTGATTATAGAATTATCAATGACGTATATTCCGAATATTATTATTTGTTAACATCGCCACCAAAGTGAAACCATGACAGTTCTGGGCAGGAGTGAGCCGTGGAATAGTTAGCTGCCTGGCTGCTTTGCTTTTGACGATTTTTGGCCCAAAGAATAATTAATTCAAAACCACTTCCGCGTACAACTGTACAAATAAACACGAAAAAGGATCAGGAATCACTTTCCTCAAGCATAAATCGAAAATACGTAACTGAAATTAAAAAAAACTTAACTGAAAGATGATCGAAACGAAATTAAAATTGAAACCATAATCGAAATTTCTTATAAAATATACAGTAATACTTAAAATACAAAGTTAACGAAACGATAAACTTATTATCAGTTACCCTCATGTTTAGCAATGTGTTTTGCATCATCTTCACTCACTTTCGGCCATGAGGGTTCTGGGAGGCGGAGCTTCACAATATTCTCAATTGGCTTCAAGTATGGCGGTAATTTTCGGGGTCTAACTTTAAATACGTCATTGAGAATTATTAGAACCGATAGATACTTATGTTTTTACAATGTATACTTATGTTTTTACAATGTCCGTCCGTCTGTCCGTCCGTCTGTCTGTCTGTTGGTGGTCTAGCTTTCGAGAGCTTCCGAATTTTCGACTTCCGTTTTCGCCATTCGACAACTTAGGGAAATCAGAAGACTGAGTTCGTTGGTAGAAAAAAATCGGTAAACTACTTCCGGTTCAAAAGGTCAAAAATAATATAGGGAACCACGTTTTTCACTATACAATTCCATGTATAAATGGCCTGTACATTGCCAAATGCTGTTCTCCCTTTGGCATTCCATAGCTAAAGCAGAGAAAAGCTTGTGAATTAAGTGAAGACACGTGATCTTCTTCCTTGATGGCCAATATCAGTCAAAACTGGTTCAAGGGTATGTGATTTAGTGGTATCATTATGGTCCACTGGAAACTTTCAATGCTAAGATATGGCATGTATTATATCAAACAGCTTGAAATAACATGTCATGATTGAATATTAACGTAAAATTAATGATAGTCGACAAAGATTCAATGGAGTAGTCGACCAGAGGGAGTAGCAGGAATAAGGAAAAGTATCGTTCAGATATCGTTTCCATGCATAAATGACGTCACTTCTTTTCGCAATTTTATAGCTTAGTGACGTAAATTGCATTCATAAATCCTTTACTTTCAAATTTTGATCTATTTAATGTTGGCATTGAAATAAAGAATTGAATTAATAAAGAAAATATTAGAAATTTATTCATGTTATTGTTAGATTAAATAAGAAAGCCATCTATCTTAGGAAATAAAATAGGTATATTTAATATATAAATTAATAAATAACAATAGGAAATTAACAATATTTCAGAATAAATATTAATAAATAATAAATAAATGAATAAAATACAATCAAAAATTAATAAGTACACATTATTTACAAGCATATTCATTTTAGAAACGAAGTGAAATATATAATATGTACACGTATACAGAGAAATAATAAAATTAATGATGAAATTATTTTATAAACTTAAAATTATATAAAGTTACTAGAAGAGGTACCCGGCGTTGCCCGGGATAATTACTTGGATGTAAACAGAACAATCTAAAAAAATTAAATTAAATTTTGCAATATCTTAAAAATAAACACATGAAAATGCTTAGAATTAATACAGTAAAAATTCTTAATGAAAATTCTAAAAAAAACTTTTTAAAGGCTCACAATGGCTGGACCTCCAAGGATGCCACTGCTATTTTAAATAATTTCTTACTCACGTAATCTTACCTCAGATGTATACTTATCTGGTACAGAGGGTAGATTATCGCAAGCGATAATCTGCGGCACCTACTCCTACGAGGGAGTTTTGCGCCATCCCATTAAAGACGACTGCTACGAGATGACAGTAGCAGTCGGGACCGACGGCTTAACGTGCCCTCCGAAGCACGGGGGGTTTCATGATGGAAGAGCTGCTGGGGATAAACGAACCAGAGGCTGTCACCAACTGCTGGAACACCAGCTATGGTCAATCGGCAAATGGGTCAGACCAAGGTCCCCCAACAGCCGCGCCCCAAATAGCTGTCCCGCCAGCGGTGGCCCTCAAGCCCAGGCCGTCACCCAACCAGCAGCTGGCCGCGCCTGAAGTTGCTGAACTCCATCGATTGGCAAGCCAACCGACGAGACAACCAGGCCACGGCCACCCCCCAGATGTATACTTAGTGTTGTTGCAATTTCCACTCTTCTCTCGATGTGTTGAAGCAAAATTTGGCCATTCATCACTTTGTGCAGTCTAGCGGTCGCGGATTCTTCTATTTACTTGCTTCCCATTTGCTCAATACATCACGGAGCTAAACGAATGCTTCCTCTGTCGTCTTTCCACTCTTTCTCAATAGTCTGCTAACTCTCCATTATCTCCATTTACTGATCATTTTTAAAGATTTTCAAGAAATTGTTAAGTACTAAGAACTCTCTTTTCTAAGAAAAGCCTGAATAACAGGAATTCTATGCATTGTTACAAATTGAAACTTATCCATATTGCATCATAATTTTATGTTCATTGTTATAATTCTTGGAAAGGATTGCTTTATCATTGCATCATCATTTTGAGCTCATTGTTATTGGTGAATTGCGTGTTGAAACCATTGTTGATACCCATTGTTGAACAAACTTTTATTTGCATTGTTGGTCATGAGATATATATTGTTGGTCCGTGCAGAGTGTTTGTGAATTGCGTGTTGATACCATTGTTGCAAAAACTTTGTCTTGCATTGTTGGTCATGCGATATTTCTCATTAATATGCCCTGCTATAACCATGAATATCGATTTTTTATCAATAATTATTATTTTTTCGAAATCTGATGTAGACAGTGACCTTCCTCATGCTTTGAAGGTCATGTATGCGAAATTTCATCAAGATCGGGATAAAACTGTAGATTTGTATAAAAAACGTACAGACCCACCCACAGACAGACCCACAAACATCCTTCTTTATATATATAGATAGATTATTTCTTATAGTTTATTTTATATATAATTAAAATATGAAAATCTCTGAAATAATTTAACTTCATTTTTACATTTGGAATATTTTAAATTGAAAATTTAAAAAAAAACAACAAATTTTTAAAATGAACAACAGATATCCACCACACAAAATGTAGAATTTTTTTTAAGAATTTAGTGTTTTTCTGCTGATAGACTTTGAACAATACAAAGCATGCTGTTTAAACAATATCTCGCGGCACATCGTTAATTTTTGGTCAATTTTAAATTCAGCTTACATTTATAAGCCTATCCAAGAATAAATAACATGTGCTCTTGGTCTAACACTTCCGTTATTAAACCGAAACTAAAAGTCAGATTTGTAAAATGAAAACAGTTTACGACATAAAATTGGCCGTGACGTCGCAATGACGTCATAATTGAGGCTGCCATCTGGATACATATGCGCAAACAAGTCTGCGCATTACATCAAACAACAATGGTTGTCATATCTCGTTAGTATTAAGGATCTCTGGTGATGCCAACACCACCTCTACCAACACCACTTAAAGATAAGGCCTTAGCACTCGGTGAGAACTGCGTCATCAAACTGAGACAAACAATGCAACTTTCATTGTTTCCAACAAATGAAATACACGGGACGGTTTTCCGTTTGTTGTAAACAATGAAAGCTTCATTGTCTGTCTCAGTTTGATGACGCAGTGCTCACCGAGTACTAACAACACCACCTCTACTCAAAGCCTGAGCGCGAAAATTTCATACATTGTTACATCATCATGCGGAGTCATAATTTAGGGCTTATTATTGGCAGAAATGCGATTAAACATGACTCCGTATGATGATGTAACAATATACGAAATTTTCGCGCTCAAACTTTGAGTAGAGGTGATGTTGGTACTAACAACAACATTCACTAACAATATACATGAATTTTCAGTGCAAAGGCTTTCTTTCTAGGAGGTGTTGGTACTAAGGCCTTATCTTTAGGTGGTGTTGCCTCTACTCAAAGCCTGAGCGCGAAAACGTCGTACATTGTTACATTACTCCTAGAGAGAACGTAGCCCACGAGAAAGACAGGCCCTGGCGCGGAAAAATCACCTGATCATCTTAGTCCGAATAACATTGTAACCTTCATTGTTCCCATCTTGGATTTTAATAATCAGCAATTTTTCGTTTGTTGGAAACAATGAAGGTTACATTGTTACTCGGACTAAGATGGTCAGGTGACTTTTCCGCGCCAGGGCAACACCTCCTAGAGAGAAGGCCTGCGGACAAAAGGTGTATACATTGTTACATCATCATCAAGCGGCCAAATTTTAGGGCTTATTATTGGTAGAAATACGACAACAATAGCCGCTTGATGATGATGTAACAATGTATACACCTTTTGTCCGCAGGCCTTCTCTATAGGAAGTGTTGGCCAGGGCCTGTCTTTCACGTGGGCTACGTAGAGAGAAGGCCTGCAGACAAAAGGTGTATACATTGTTACAGTGAAAATCCATCTAACCTCTCTGTAATTGCGATTGGTCGGCCTTCTCACCCTGCGTATGATTACATTGTTACTTGGTTTCCTGGACAATCCACAACATAGATTGTTAAAAAAACACCTACAAAAATAAACTTTCAACGTTTTATGACGAACAGGATTAAAAATAATAATTTTGGATACTAAAAAGATCTCCCAAGAATTTTCTCTTCTATCCCCATGATGCACCAGCAACATCGTCGGCCATTTTTTTCTAGCGAGCCTGATCTAATTGCAGTTCAGCAGTTTAAAAGGTGAATTTTTGTTTTGATAGAAATAAAGTTAAACTATCTCAATATTATGTTTTATTAAATATGCATTTAGGGACCATTTAAAAATATATGAATTGCATTTCTTTATAAAGAAAACAAAAGAATTACTTACTCATGGCGCTTACAGCACGATGTCGAGTTGTGATAAGACTTCGACCAATTGCAGTTATACCCCATTCGCACTACAGCTGGGCTAGATCGAGTTGAGCTAGCTTATTCGCCCGAATAAGTTAGCTCAGCTCAGGCCAGCTGATGAAGCCAAACCGTTTGCACTACATTCTTCTACATTCTAGCCTGACACAGTTTTATCAGATTCGGTACCACTAAAATCTGAGCTTGTTAATAAGTCAATGTCACTGCTATCAGTTCCACTATTTGCATCGTCGTCCTCCAGGTTTTATGTTGCCGTGTCTCATGTCTTTTTTTGTGCGTGAAATAACTGAAGCAGTGATATTTTGAAGAATGTTTGTTCGTTATTGCCCTTTCCTTCAGTCGACATGTCTAGAACACCTAATTTCACGGAAACCCCTGCACCATTTAAATCAATTTAAAAAAAAATACCAAAACATTTTTCTACCATTTAAAAAAAAAAAGTGCCCCAAAACCGGGTCAATATTAAATTTGAAATGGGCCATTTTAATGAAAGAAAAGCATTTATTTCCTAAAATATCAATCATAAAATGCAAATTCAAAAACTTTTAATGAAATATCAAGTGTTCAATTTCTTCAAAGGCATATGTAATTTTAAAATCATATAAAAGATCAATAAGATGTTAACCACAATCAGGATAATAATTAAAAGAAGGAACAAAGCATATTAAATGGCTACGATGTGGATGTGATATAAAAGAACCAATGACGTTCTATAATATATGTCATTGAAAAGAACATATACCAAATTTTCAAAATTTAATTTTGAGTAAATTTTTGAGAATAATTTTTTTAATAATGCAAAAATGACTATTAATAAAGATCAATTAAAGGCTATTAA
This sequence comes from Rhysida immarginata, assembly GCA_023313115.1. Taxonomy (NCBI): domain Eukaryota; kingdom Metazoa; phylum Arthropoda; class Chilopoda; order Scolopendromorpha; family Scolopendridae; genus Rhysida; species Rhysida immarginata. The sequence continues at coordinate 1,504,417 of JAHWFO010097618.1, forward strand.
CAATGCATAATTTTCATGCATGGGGACGAGTTTTAGCGCCATTGTGGCAAAAATAAGAAACCTATATTCCTCCCATTTTAGATGCGGAAAAACAACGAATGGACAGGGCTTCTATAATCTAGTTGGTCATGCCATTGTCTTTAAATCACGGTCTGTAGACAAGGCCAGCTCACTCAGATAAAATGGCGGCAATAGAAGGCTGACAGATGATACAGCTGAGATGGGTTTTTTTTAATGTTCAGCGAAAAAATGTAAAAAAATTTGCACTATGTTATTTTATTCACAATAGTATTCACATTAAAATATTACAATCGTCTAATTATTTAAATTCTAGTAATAAAAAATAATTCTCCTTGAAAAATAAACTAAAGGAAACAGATGGCGCCATGTGTCGCATAGATCCAGTAGGGCCGACTGTGACCTACGATAGATGAATGTTATTGAAACTGAAAATGAAACTAAAGTTTCTATCTCCCGATAAGACGGCGCTGAAGGCGCAGTTAGGCTAAAGCTCTATAATACAAGTATGGACAACTGACGCCAGTTTTGGCCTTTTCGTAGGTTCACTCACTGCTTATTTCAATTCGAAAATCACTCGTTTTTTATGTAAATTATGTATACTTACGAAGAGTAAAGTGTACACGTCTCGACCTAGAACTCTGGATGAGTTACAACAGAGAATTCAGGATGACATTCACAGTATCCCAACTGAGATGTTGCAGGGGTCAGTGAGGAATCTCAACAGCAGATTTCAAGAATGCATTCGTGCAGGACGTGATTTTTAAAAAATGATAAATTCCATTAATGTTTCGTAAATGGCAAGTTTACAGATTTCAATTACCATGAATAAAATGTTTTTCTTCCATTGGATTGTTAAAAAGTTCCCGTTTTTTGGGTCAACCTGTACATTAAACGCCACTTTTCAATGGAGTTCCCACCATATGGGAAGCTAGAAACTTTAGCTATACAACTCTTGGACATAAGTATTTAATAACGACAAGCTCTGTGTTTCAAAATACTTTTATTCACATAATTCACTAATTTAGAAACAAAATAAACCAATAAAATTTAATACAGAAACAAAAAAAATAATTTTTTATATTATTAAGTGAACTTTTCTGCTCATTAACAAAAATTTAGAATGTGACAGTAAATTAAACATATTCAAGGCTGGACAAAAATATTTAATACTAAAGCTGCCTAGACAAAAGTATTTAATATCTTAACAAATCAATCAATATTTTAAGTACTAACCAATAGTTAGTATTTTGTGCAACCACCTTTGGCTTTAATTACTGCCGTAACTCGCCGTGGCATGGTTGCATACAGTTTAGCACACTCAGTTGTACTAATTTCTTGCCAACTATCTCGGATTGCAACTCGCAATTCGTTCAAATTGGTAGGATGTTTAGCATCAATTAATTTTTTGAAAATCAACCAAATGTTTTCAATTAGGTTTAAATCAGGACTATTCGCAGGCCAAGTCATTGTCGGAATGTTGTGGATTTCTAAAAATTGTTTGACAAGTCCTGCACGATGGAATGAGGCATTGTCATCTTGAAAGATGAAAGTATCATCATCATCAAAAAAATCATCTAGAGTTGGAATCAGAAAGCAATCTAGTATTTCAACGTACACATCTTTTGTCACTGTTGTTTTAAAGATACACAAACGACCAGGGCCTTTAGCCGTTATACAACCCCAAACCATAATTCCTTGCTTAAATTTTTGTGTACCTCGTATACAGTCATCATGCAACTCTTCGCCTACTCGTCGCCACATATAAACTTGACCACCATCTCCAAGTCCAAGACACACACGGGACTCATCTGAAAAAATAACGTTTTTCCAGTCATCTTCGGTCCAGTCTTTTTTGGCTTTGGCCCATTTGTAACGATCCTGCTTCTGACGACGTGACAGGTGAGGTTTTCTTTTGGCTACCGCTCGCTTAAAACCCATTTCGGATAGACGTCGTCTGAGAGTAAGGCTTGATGTATGGGCCTGGTATTTCTTCCACTCTATAGTCATCTGTTTAGACGATGCTTTGCGCATTTGTAGGCAGATTTTCTTCAAAGTCTTATCCTGTCTTTTTGTAGTGATTCTTGGACGACCACTACGTGTCTTGTTTGTCAGTACTTTTTCATTTCGAAAATGCTTTATAATGTTAGAAACTGTTCCTTGGCTGCATCCTACAATGGTTGCAATTTCTTTTTGGGTTTTGTTTTCTTTACGATTTTTTTTGCATCTATGGAAAGTTCGCGTGTTTTACCCATGACTTTGTTGTTTCAATTGCAATATTATATGGAAAAAACATTTTTTTTGCTGGGTTTTTTCATTAACATGGTCAAATCCATTTGATTGTAGAGGTAGTTAAGGATATCAGTTCAGCAAAATTAGAATATTAAGAAGTATTAAATACTTTTGTCCAAGCAGCATCAGTATTAAATATTTTTGTCCAGTATAAATTTAACTTAATATTTTTTTATTATTTACCTGGTTACTACTAGATAACGTTCTTAATGTAAATTTGTAAAGAATCATGCCTTTTATCAATGCGTAAATTTTTGTTTAATTTTTAGTTTGTTTATTGTTTTTTTAAGCGAGTTGATTGTTTGTTGAAATGGTAAGGCAACTGATATTAAATACTTATGTCCAAGAGTTTATTATTCAGTGGAGCTCGACCATTTATATCTATAGACCGTGCTTTAGATAATAGGGAATCATTAAACTACCACCAGTTATCATTTTTAGAGAAACTAGGGAATTCAGACCACGCTAGGAGCCGTAGAGGTCGCAATGGACTTTCTGCGTTCCATGAGGCACCTAGCGTGATCTGGATTTCCTTAACTTGCTTATTTATTTTATTTATTTAGTTGAAGCCCAAAATTAATAGTGAGCTATGTAATGCGTTCGATAGTTGGTTTATTTCGGCAGTATTATGTCAATCATTCCGTATTGCAATGAAAATGAAAATGAAACTAAAATTTCTAAAGGATGGGTCTAATCAACACCACCTAGACAGAAGGCCTGCGCACAGAAACGTCATACATTGTTACATCACACTAAAGCGGCTATTGTTAATCGTATTTCTACCAATAATAATCCCTAAATTTAGCCGCTTGATGATGATATAATAATGTATGACATTTCTGTGCGCAGGACTTCTGTCTAGGTGGTGTTGGCTAAGCACGTGCTTAAGGCCCCGTTAGACTACGCATGTGAATAGGGGCCCCCGAATCCTCAGAAAAACAGGATTTATACTGAGGAAGGCATGCAGTGCTTAGGGCCCCTAAAGGTACTAGTCCGACCCTGCTCGTAGCATATCAGGAGGAATGTTGCACCTGTCGGCGTATCGCATCTTTCAGTTCCGCCAAATTCCTGACGTTATCACCATAAACAGTGGCTTTGAGGTAACCCCACAGGGGTTGATATCTGGTGATCGGGGTGGCCAAGAAAGGGGGAAGTTTCGGCCTATAATCCGTTCATCTGTGAAATGTTGTTGAAGTAACTGTTTGACACATGTACCAATATGAGGTGGAGCCCCATCCTGCATAAAAATCGTTGTGTCTAAAATGCCACGTTGCTGAAGTTCTGGTATCACAAAACTTCTTAGCATCGACGCCATGCCAACAGCAGTCACAGTGCATGTCAAAAGTCCATCTCTCGACTGCTCTTCAAAAAAATACGGTCCAACTATGACATTTGCTGTCATTCCACACCATACGATAACTTTAGGAGAATGCAATGGAATTTGGTGGAGAACATGAGGGGGACTGGTGACCCAAATTCTGAAGTTATGGGTGTTGACATCCCCATTCAGGTAAAAATGAGCCTCGTCCGTCCACAAAATGTTCCTTGGCCAATGCTCGTCCACCTCCATCCATGCAAGAAATTCCAATGCGAAGGTTTCTCTACGAGGAAGATCGTTAGGTTCGAGTTGTTGGACAAGGTGGATTTTGTATGGGTAGTACCGCAGCACTTTAAATACGATCTTGTACACCGTACTCAGTGGTAAGTCCATTCGACGTGCAACAGCTCTTACGCTGCACGTCCCTTGTGAGGTTTCCATTTTTGCTTCCTCTATGACTACTGAAAAAGCCTCCACGGTTGCCTCAGAGACGGGTTTCCTTCCTGGCCAGGTGCTACCGATAACATACCTGTGGCTTCAAACTTTGTCATCATCTTCTTCAAACTCTACGGTGTCATTGGTATTGAAGAACGGTACGATAATGTTGCAAAACCTGCCGTGCATTGCTATTGCATTCATAATAGCATTTAACCAGAAACGCACGGTCTTGCATGGTAACAGGCATCGTCGACTACTAAAAAATGAGGCGTACTGACAACGAGGCTCCCTTTCTTATTTCTGAAAACTAAATGACTTGTAAAGCGCATGTGCATAAACCACATTGTTAATCTGTGTCTTCGTGTCTAATTTCGTATACGAATATTGCATAGAGCGCCATTCCATGCTGGTGGTGAACTTTTGAACTAATTTTTTTTTTAATGGATATGAACTTCCCATGCCCTCTTGTATAATATTACCAAGTATTATAGCTTTTGGTCCAGTAGTTTTTTTTTATGGCCATGTCAAAATGGAACTTTACTTATACAGACCTTGTATTATGTAGGAAATCGAATAACCTGAATTAAGCTTCTCTGCAGTTTCTCCGTCTACATTCACTGTTTCAATTTTGATAGTTGTGTTTCGGTTTCCTCGTTGCTCCTCCGCCATCTTCAATACACTGAGCAAACCCGGCCTCTGGCTAGTGTGTTTCGCGCACGAAACGCACCAAACGCACGATAACTAAACGCACTGGCAATGAAGAACAGCGTGCACGAAACGCACAGAGCGATGCGGAACAGCCAGTGCGCCCACAGCGTGCATATTGTGCAGACCGTGCACGATGGAGAATGCGCCTAAAATTAATAGTATCCGTATCGTATTAGACCCATCCTTTATTTCATTTCACAACGATACTAGACCATGGAAATCGTGAATAAAATTTTTAGCTCACGGTAGGGCTGTGCTGCAAGCGTTTTTAATCCGACTCTATATGCAGCGCTATTTTTCAAAAGAGTTCCCGCCCTATCGGGAGCTAGAAACTTTACCTTCATTTTTAAGTGGAGTTGGTTAACCTTCTACTATCTAAAGACAATGGCCATGCTCGTGTTCCCAGTCCCAGAATGCATCGGGGCCAAGCTAGCTCGACGTCTCGATATAGTTTATACTACTAGTAACTAGCCGCAGTCAATCCAGTTCGAGGAGTTTCAATCTAGCTTAAGTTGGGCTAGATTGAAACTCCTCGAACTGAGGTGAATTCAGGAAGGTACCCGGCTCGCTACTGCTAGGTGGACTAGCCTAGCCTTTATCCTGAACGTGTTCACTAGGCTACACTAGCTCCGCCCGTCCCTAGCCGGCTAGGTTTTTAAGCGAGCTTTTCAAAAGTTGGCTTCGTTGTTCATTTTCAAGATGGCTGCGCCCACAGACGCAAACGTTAGTGAATTATGATCGAAACACGAGTCATTGTCAACGGACATGAATTTATTTTACACACAAAACAACGAGATATTTACGGCTACGTCAAGGAGAGATTGTAGTATTGAATATTTTCTTACTTCTGTATGACTAATAAAATGTTTAAAGTTTATTTTGAGATAATTAACTTGTCGTTGATTTTATTATTGAATTAATGAACTATTAGAGCTTGCAACAGAGATTAATCAAAATAAAGCATAAATTTTTTATCCTTTCCTATGTTTTCACCCTTTTTCATCCCTTCATTGTTCCTCTACGATTTCGATCTTCGATGGCTAGGCCCTAGTCTAGCAGTGGGCCTAGATCGTTCAAATACGCTACGGCTAGATCGTAGTGTATCACGTGATGGCTAGGAGGCGATACCTCTAGCCATAGCGAACCGGCTACCTTCCTAGCGTATTTGAACGATCTAGGCCCACTACTAGACTAGGCCCTAGCCATCGAAGATCGAAATCGTAGAGAAACAATGAAGGGATGAAAGAGGGTGAAAACATAGGAAAGGATAAAAAATGTCTGCATTATTTTGATTAGTTTCTGTTGCAAGCTCTAATTGTTCAATAATTCAATAATAAAATCAACGACAAATGAATTATCTCAAAATGAAAGTTAAACATTATATTAGTCATACAGAAGTAAGAAAATATTCAATACTACAATCTCTCCTTGACGTAGCCGTAAATATCTCGTTGTTTTGTGTGTAAAATAAATTCATGTCCGTTGACAATGACTCGTGTTTCGATCCTATTTTCATGAACGTTTGCTTCTGTGGGCGCAGCCATCTTGAAAATGACCAAGAAGCTCGCTTAAAAATGTAGCCGGCTACGGACGGGCGGAACTAGCGTAACCTAGCGAACGCGTTCGGGAAAAAGGCTAGGCTAGCCCAACTAGCCGAAGCGAGCCGGCTACCTTCCTGAATTCACTTCAGGCTAGTTCACGATGATAAACTATTTGCACTGAAATCTAGGCCACTATTTGCACTGAAATCTAGGCACTGAAATGTTTATCAGATTCGTTTATCTTGGTATAACTAAAACCTGCAGGTTGTTACTAAGTCACTACTGAAATTTACTAATTTTACTTCATACTCTTTAACATAGTAACATAGTAATACTGTGTAAAGTCTGTGCCTATATTCAGAAGTCAAATTTTTTATTTTTTCGCTGAACGTGTCCCATGTTCGATAGAGCAGGTAATCATTCATCGCTGCCGCTATCCTCTCGTAGATCGACCTGTTTCTTATTGTTCTTCTTAAGTTGTCTATATTTTTCTGCCACAAACGATTTTGGATGGACGTTTGGCATCGTCACTCCTAGTTTCTCTTTTTTTATCGTCACTTCCCGTTTCATTTCACTCCACACACGCTATTTGAAACTTTCTGAACCGTCGTCCTCCATGTTTTTCTCGTATTTTAGTCCCAGAATGCAATGCCGCGTCTCGATCTAGTCAATCCAGTTCTAGGAGTTTCAATCTAGCTTAAGTTAAGCTAGATGCGTTCGCATTGCACATTTCAAACCCGATTGAGAAGTGGAGCTAGATTGAAATGTGTAGTCCGAATGGGGCATTAAGGAGAAAATAGATAGAGTTTCACTATACATCATCATCAAGCAGCTATAGTTAATCGTACTTCTACCAGTAATAAGCCCTAAATTTGGCCGCTTGATGATGTAACAATGTATACATCTTTTGTCCGCAGGCCTTCTCTTTAGGAGGTGTTGTATCACCCACAGTAGGGTATTGTTAATCATATTTCGACGAATACGAAGCCCGAAATTGTCTCTACCATAGGTGATGTAACCATGTATGATTTTTCCGTGAGCAGGTTTTCTATCTAGGCTGTATTGGTAATAAGCCCCTTCTATTGCATGATTTTGGCTACAATCCAAACTTTTTAACAATCGGGTTTGAAATGTTTGAAATGTCTACGTAACAAATTCTTATAGATCTAACAATGAGAAACCTAAGAGATCTTGGGAAAAAATGGGAGGGGTGTCGTTTTTGTCGTAGAAGATTTTCGCCAAATCCTTCCAATTATTCCACAATGAACATCTGCAGATGAACTCAGGGCTTGCCTCAGAGTATCCGCCATTTGGAAATTTGTCCACACAAAAAAATTAATTATAATAAACCATTAAGGAATGACATAACTAAGTACCGAAAGGTTAAACAAAACCATTCGCGGAACTGTATTATTAAACAGCCCTGTGTTAACATTGTAAGTTTCTAATGGGTCATAAAGATATCATTACAGCACGTACCTTTGAACCAATTTCGACTATCATTTATTTTCCATTATATTCATTCATGACACATCATTCCAAGATGTTTGATATATTACAAGCCATATTTTAGCATTGAAAGTTCCAATGAACCATAATGGTTCCACTAAACCAGAACGGTTCCATTAAACCAGGTTCCTTGAAACCAATTTGGACTATCATTAATTTACGTTATATTCATTCATGACACCTCTTTCTAAGTCCTTTGATGTATTACATGCCATATTTTAGCATTGAAAGTTCCAATGAACCATAATCGTTCCACTAAACAATGGTTCCACTAAACCAGGTTCCTTGAAACCTATTTGGACTATCATTAATTTTACGTTGTATTCATTCATGATACATCATCCAAAGTTGTTTGGTATATTACATGCCATATCTTATCATTGAATTTTTTTGAGGGTGTTATAAGGGTACCATTAGAGCACGTGGCATTGTTTCGATTTCCACCATTTTCAAAGTGGTTCATTCCCGGAACCATATTTATTAATTGGCTAAAATAGTAATTTATATCCGCGTCTATTTCGTCGTTACGATTTGTTTGGTATATTATTATTTAATATAGCTCTCTATTGAAAATTGCTAGGTGGGGTCGTGTAGGTACCATTTGTGCACGTGCTTTTGAACCCATTTAGATAACATTTATGATTTGTTCGTGCCATGTACCATATTCATCGAATGACGAATACAGATTTTGAAAATCTTTCTTAACCTCGGAGGAGTTAGAGTTACGGACGGACAGACAGACAGACAGACACGTTTCCCCACACTGAAAGCATAAAGCACCTTTCGGTACTTAATAATATGAGGCTGCGTGTTCTTGGTGACGACAATCATAAAATTTGTAAACAACTACTCAGTTTTGGAGATGAAAAATTACCCACAATTGTGTCAGGTTTAATTTCTCTCATCTGATTTCTGTATACTGTTGTCGTCGGTGCGAGAAATAATTATACATAAGGTGTTCTCTAACATAGCCTCAAAATTGGGGATCGACGGTGGCTTTGAGAACTTACAATTAAAGAATGAGAATGTAACTGAAAATCGACATCATTTTTAAGAGTTGCCAAGATCTTGCATTACTTATAAATCTATTGATACTATTATGGACCAGGAGCAAGGTGAAAACTAACTCACCGAATTTTTAAATTGGAACCCACCTGGAATGCCACCACATTAAGCTCAATGTGAAAGTAGGGCCAGTGATAATATTGAGTAATTTGGATATCCCCAAATTATACAATGGTACTAGACTGTCACTAATTTTATGTCCACTATCACCCAGACAACAATTATCTAGGTTACAATTTCCTGTGCGATTTATTTCGCAATGACGATTAACAAAGCAAAAGGGCAATCTCTTTATGATCCTAATGGCCTGACAAAAAATTGTGTACCCAAAGGCATTCGAGTAACACATTCTAGGTCAAAATACCCCTGAGTGGATGCCCCCTTACCGCGGGTCAGGGGTTTGGGTGCTTCAGGGATTCTGTGAGCTATGCTGGTTGTAGCACTGCTACTTTAGGGTCACTCTTACCAGAAAGGTCATGGTTGAGAAGTGAGACGAAGAGTATCCAAACAAACATATATCTCATGATGTCGACGAATGAGAGAATTCATACTGCATCGGGTGTGGCGCAGGTTAAAGTCACCCGCGTTCGGGAGTTAGGCAGAGGCTCTCGTTCGAAAATTAGTCGACAGTCTCCCGGCTGTTATCTCGGAGCAATGCCTCCAAGAAGCCCCACCAGTGCACTCGCTATGCGCTTGGGGAAACGGTCGGGGGCAGCGCATGCCTTTACCCAGGAGGAGAAACGGGTAAAGCGACAACGGGATCGGGTGCTGTCAATTGGCACTTGGAACGTATTCTCCATGACAGTAAAGGAATCAGAGTTAGTGGAGGAAGCCAAACGGTATCGGCTGGATATCATAGGTATTTCCTCTACGAAACGTCCGGGTTCTGGAACTGTGGACTTAGAAGGAGGGTGGAAGCTTTTCTACTCTGGTGTCGACCCTAACTTGACTGCCCAGGCGGGAGTGGGGATACTCACAAGTCCCCGGCTGGCAGATTATGTTGCAGATTGGACCCCCTTAGGTGGAAGACTGTGTCTCCTGAGGCTTCAGATAGGGAAACGGTCTCTCTCTCTATTCGTTGCATATGCTCCGAATGCAGTCACAGAGTACCCACTTTTTCTAGATGAAGTTGATGCTGCTCTTAGCAGGAGAGGGAGTGCAGATTCTGTCATCCTGATGGGCGACTTCAATGCACACTTAGGGGCTGATGACCAAACGTGGAAGGGCGTGATTGGGAGGAATGGTGACCCCGATTTAAATGCGAATGGGAGGTGCTTGTTGGATCTCTGTTGCAACAATGGACTTTCCATCACAAACACCTTCTTCCAACACAGGGATGTCCATAAGTATACCTGGTACAGGGATGCAATGGACCAGAAGTCACTGATTGATTTTGTAATTGTTTCAGCCGACTTATTCCGATCAGTGTTGGATACTCGTGTGAGAAGAGGAGCAGAACTATCAACTGATCACCACCTTGATGTCTGCACTTTGCGGTTCTCTGAATCCATGCCAACCAAGCGAAATACTAGGTTCAGACAAACTTGGCGCATCAAATGGGATGCATTAGAGGATAGAGCTGTGAGGAAGACCTTTGCAGATAACATATCTTCAAGTTTCAAAGAACTACCCAGTGATCGTGGTACTGTTGAAGAGGAGTGGCAGTTGTTTAAAACTGCTGTGATTACTTCGGCTGCATTGTGCTGTGGTCGTAAGCGGCTGAGTGTGGCGCAGGGCGGTGAGAAAAGGACTGCGTGGTGGAACGGTGAAGTCCAAGAAGCTGTCAAGGCAAAGAAGGAAGCCTATTTGCTATGGCTTGCAAATAAGTCAACTTCGAGTCGAGTGCGGTACACTGAGGCGCGAAAAGCAGCAGCAAAGACAGTATCAACAGCTAAAGCCAAGGCCTGGGAAAAGTTCGGGGAGAAATTGGAGGCAGACTATGGTTCGGCAAACAAGGTGTTCTGGCAGACCGTGCGCCGCCTCCGTGGAAAGAAGTTTCTTTCATCACAAACTATTAAGAGTTCAGATGGGAGGCTTCTGAAAACGGAGGAGAGTGTATTGCATAGGTGGAAGGAATACTTTGCATCTCTTCTTAATCCGGTGACAACAACAACTGAGGCATACCAGGTGCACCTTGGAGCGGAGAATAGTCACGGTAGTAACACTGAAATAGAAGTCAGATGGGCAATTACGTCCCTGACCACTGGCAAAGCTGCAGGTGATGATGAAATCCGGTCCGAGATGTTAAAGGCCTTAAATCAGGATGGTATCCTGTGGCTGACTCGAGTGTGTCAGGTTGCTTGGATATCTGGACAGGCCCCTAAGCAATGGCAGACAGGAATTGTGATCCCTATCTTCAAAAAGGGAGATCAGAGAGATTGCAACAACTATCGAGGCATCTCTTTGCTCAGCATTCCTGGGAAAGTGTACGCTAAGTGTCTGGAGAAGAGAAGTCGGGAAATAGTCGACTCTAAAATGTCGGGCGAGCAGTGTGGTTTCCGACCTGGCCGAAGCAAGACGGATCATATCTTTGCTCTAAGGCAAATCTTTGAGAGATCCTGGGAGCATGCAAAAGAGGTCTACGCTTGCTTTGTGGACCTCGAAAAAGCATATGACAGGGTTCCTCGGGAGAAGCTCTGGCAAGTGTTGCAAGAGTATGGAGTGAATGGGCAATTACTGTGCTATCATGTCTCTGTACGAAAGCTCTGAGATGTGTGTCCGGATAAATGGCATTAAGTCAAGACCGTTCACCGTGGGTGTTAGACTCCGCCAAGAATGCGTACTGTCGCCCCTCTTGTTCATTATCTTTATGGACTGGATAGACAGGGGCAGCCGAGGCCATGAGCGTGTTTGTGTGGGCGATTGCCTAGCGGAGAGGTTGCTCTTTGCTAACGACCTTGTGCTCCTTGGGTCTTCTCGCACGAACCTTCAGCATGCACTAGACCGGTTTGCAGCCAAATGTGAAGAAGCTGGGATGAAGATCAGTGTGGCTAAAACCGAGGTTCTGGTCCTTTCAAGACAGCCTGCTCAGTGCGCTCTCCATGTTAGGGGAGCCTCATTGAGACAGGTGGAGAAATTCAAGTATCTCGGGATTGCATTCACGAGTGATGGACGGCAGGAGAAAGAATTGGATGCTCAGATCGGTGCAGCAAGCTGTGTCAGACGTGAACTGTGGCGATCCGTGGTAACGAAACGTAGGCTGGGTAACAAAGCCAAGCTCTCCGTCTTCAAATCTATCTTTGTCCCCATTCTCACCTATGGTCATGAGGCTTGGGTAATGACCGAAAGAGTGCGATCGCGGGTACAAGCGGCCGAAATGAGATTTCTGAGAGGTGTGGCAGGTGTTACCCTACTAGATAGAGTGTATAGCAGCACAATAAGGGAATCTTTAGGTGTTGAGCCGCTACTTCTCCGCATTGAGAGATCTCAGTTGCGCTGGTATGGCCACGTGTTACGGATGCCGCAAACTAGTCTTCCTAAGCAGTTGTTATTTTTCAAGCCGGTGGGTAAGAGACCAAGGGGTCGGCCTAGAAGCAGGTGGCTAGACTACATAGAGAATCTGGGTTCGAGTCGCTTGGATATTACCAGGGAGGACATGCGCCTGATGGCGGAAGATCGCGATCGCTGGAGATCCTCCATAGGGCTGCTGCCCCCGCGACCCTAACGGATAAGCGGGTTTGAAAAGTAAGTAAGTAAGTAAGTAAATTCTAGGTCAAAATAATGGACCTTTATGAATATTTGTAAATAACTCCCAATTACAATATTTGAACATTTTTGGATTTAATATATTCTATTATAAAATTCTTTTAATTTTCTTAAAACAATTTTGCTGATTTTTGTGAAATTTTTGTATGTAATCATATTATTGCTATTATTTAATAGCACGTTGTTTTTTTTTTAACATGATAACGTTTTAAGGCTGGACGTGATGCGAAAACCGACACCAAAATGTGTTACGGAAACAGTTTTGCATTGTTGTTGCACGTTTAACCATTGTTGGCGCTGGCTTGAACAACGCCTCCTATACTCTGTTCAACGAAAGAAAAACTGGGCGTCTCTAAACAAATTTCCTATTTCAATTGTTCTACATTGTTGCAAAATAAAATTAACAATCGCTAACAATTGAAATTGGAAATTTAACTGGACACGCCCAGTTTTTCTTTCGTTGGACAGGGTATAAAGAGAAAGCCTCTGCACGGAAACGTCATACATTGTTACATCGAGGCTAACGAGAAATACAGGTTCCGGCACTGAAAAGTCACCTGACCAAGATAGGTCTATTAACAATCCAACCTTCATTGTTTCCAACAAAGGAAAAAACACTGATTGTTAAAATACAAGATAGAAACAATGAACGTTACGTTGTTATTAGACTTATCTTGGTCAGGTGACTTTTCAGTGCCGGAGCCTGCCTTTCTCGTTAGCCTCGTTGTTACATCAATTGTGACCACAGATGCGAGTAAGAAGAGGCACCTTAAACATAGACACTGTTTATTTGACATAACGCGGACTCGATACCCGCGGTTATTTTTCCTCACTTCAGTTATTCTAAGCCCTTATTCAGTATTACTGATGTACATGATTCTGTAGACTCGTCCATGGATAAATAAATAAAAGGTTTATGTACTGAATAATATATTTATATATTTGTTGCATCTAAAAACATTATCATGATTCAATGTTTCGGATTGCAGATTCGAAACTATAGGCCGGTTCACATCCGCCGTTTATCGCCGGCGTTTTGGAATCGCAGGCGTTTCTCGCTCGTCTCAAAAAACGTGGTCAATTCACATTCACCGTTTTGAACTCTCAGCGTTTTTTCAGGCGTCGCCCAGGCGTTTTCTGAAATTCCAATTGTGTTGGAATTTCAGGCGATTTCTGAAAAACGCCACCAATCAGGTGCGAGACCCATAATGCACAGCGAGCAAGTCGATCACCGGTGAGCATATTTCAGTTTTCAGCGTCAGTTTGGAAGGCTGCTTCATTCTGCTTGGCTAGAAGCATTGAGTTCCAGCAGAAAAGCAATGCTCACTGATTCCAAATCCCCACTAATCTTTTAGTTTAACCTAGTTAACAACCGCCAAATTTCCACCAATTTATTTTCAATTATAATAATCCCACTATTATTATTAATCGATTTTATTTCCAATTATTAATGTACTTTATATTAGTGGTGGGCAATTTTAAGAAAACATCGATGTTTAGAAAAACATCGTCCATGTGTTTATGCCAACATGGATAGATCAAACAACCTTAAATATATTTTTAACTTTAAATTATTAAGTAAACACTCTAAAACTTTCAGACTAAAGGTAGCATGTTATAGAGAATTATATAATTTGAATTTCTTAAATTAATTCTTTAGTTTTAATATTTTGCCTTTTAATATTGAGTAGACAAAAACAAGGAAGGCTGATCATTTTGATTATATGATAAGCGAATGAATAAAAAAAACGAGCCAATGAGAAGGCGTAGAAACAAAAATACTAACACAACGGAAAGCATAGTGAATCGTTAACAAGTGAATGAAAAAATACTTTTTCAAAAACAACGATTTTGAAAGTTTTTTATCCCAGCTTTATACTACACGAGTTTTTGTTGTTTTTTTTTTCATATGGCGCCATCTCGTGAGCAAACAAACAAACATAAACCAAGTCCATTTCATTGTTCATCCCTGTGGATTTAAAAAAATTTTTTTTTAGATTCATGCATTGTCACCGACTTTACATATGTGTACACAATTTCAGCAAGATCGGACTAGTGGAAGGAATTGAAATCTTGTGATCCATCCACCAAACATGGTGAAAGCATCGATGTTAGTATAGATCGATAGGTGAAAGTTAGATAAGCGTTGTAAAATGGAGAACCAGTGAAATGAAAAATACTGCCAAAAAGCCAATGGGAAAACAGAATATTGAAGAATAGCACAAAAAATAATATTTTGATACCGAGACAAAAGAAGACCAAAAAATTTATCAAATTTTTTATTATATTTAATAATAAAAATTAATAACAACCAAAAAAAAAAACAAAAAAAAAAACCCATCGCCAGCTGCCTGGACGTCAAAAAACATCGATGTCTCGATGTTCAACACCGACATCGCCCACCACTACTTGATACGTGTACATTTTTAGGTAGGCCAAATTTTAGTTAAATTTTTCCTAAGTACAAGTATTGTATGAGCATTTCATTTTAGATAGTCAAGTAAAAGTTTGAAAATTTTTTTTACAAACTTCAAAAGTTGTTAATAAAACTGTACAAAAAGTTGTTGATATTTCATCAATCCATATTATTATATTGATCCAAAGAGGAAGAAATTCGCTATATGGGCTTAAAGACTGCTTTAAAGATCATCCCATTCTATTTTTTAATGGACTAAACAAAATGAAATGCTCGTACAATACATATATTTATGAAAAAATTAAGTAAAATTTGGCCTACTAAAAATGTATAAGCACATTAATAAAATATGTGCGATTCTTATAATTGAAAATAAAAATTGATGCAAGATTAGCAAGGAAGGAGGATGTTGACATCATCAGCCAATCAGAATGAAGCAGCGATCCAAACAGATGCTGAAAACTGAAATATGCCACCGGTGATGCTGCCCGTCAGTCCGCCATTGCATTTCAGCATATACATTTCAGCATATAATAAGACTAGACGAAGAATTTATTCCGCTCTCAGATTGGTGGACGGAATACCTAAAGAAGATAGGGAAACTCTACTTCGTTGGCTCCCCATCTACTGCCACAAATTAATGATTACGGCATGCTAAGAAAACATATACGTCGCTGCTCCCTCCTTTGGCGAAAAAATATACAATTTACAACGCATATACTGGTAATACATTTTGCTATTCTGGAAATTTCTAATTTTTACTTGATTAAAAATACTTTTTGGATATTTATTATTTTCCATTTTTTCTACTAATTTTTTTAATATATCTCGTATATATGAGAGCATAATTGTTTCACACTTTTTATTAATTAATTAATTGTGCTCTCTAGTTCACTTCGGTGTTTTAGAGAAATAATGAGATAGAGACAAATTGCGTCCCTGTGCTTCTTTTTCACAAATATCAAAAAGAATATTCCCTCCCTTTAGCACAATCATTAAATCCAAAAATTGAACTCACTTAACTAATTTTTTAGCCGACTCTGGGGGGGGGGGGGGGGGTTGAATTTAAATATAGTAGGTATATAATTATTGTAAATACGGTACTGTAACAATAAAAAGGTTTGGTTTAAATACGAAATTATTAATTAAATAAATTGTAAAAAGTTTTTTTTATGTTCACCTTGTTCATCAAGCTTGAATAAAATCATTGAAGAACATATTTTTTGCTAATCAGAGCTAATAAAAAAAGCTGACCCAGCACCGATTGGTCTATGCGGTGCCCGACCTTTTTTTATCCGAGGGCCGGACTCATACTGAAAGAAATTTCGCGGGCCAGAACACAAGCAAAACAAATATTTAAAATTAATATAGTTAACGAATTGTTGCATTTTATTAATAAAAAGTCAGTATGTTTTTCAGAATATAAAGGCGGGCCACATGCGTGAGCTTCACGGGCCGGATTTGACCCGCGGGCCGTAGGTTGGGCACCGCTGGTCTATGCTGATTAGATCAACAGGAAAATCGAAGAATACTAAATCTTTTTTTTTAATCTCTAATTTTGAATGAAAAACTTATAAAAAATGTTAAAGTTATGTTTTCAAATTTTTGCTGAATCTTTTAAACTTATACAGATAGTTTCTGATCTGTTACATGGCCGTACCCAGGAGGGGGGGGGGGGGGAGCTGCAGCTCCCGAAATAGACCACCTTGCCAACTAATGCTGTTAGAAGAATTGAGCCAACCCCCTTCAGCCTCCCTCCCTCCCCCAAAATAATATTTACATATTCTGGGTACGGCCATGATCTGTTATTTAATCTAAATTTATGTGTAGTTCAAGAATGCAAGTGCTAATAAAAATTTTTTTTAATTTTTAACACTTATAAATTTAAAATTATAATAATTGTATCAAACTGTATTTAGAAAATTACTGCTCCGGAAGCTTAAAAGTTTATTTTTATAATCTTGCATTCGTAAAAGGAAAGAAGCTAAACCTAATTGTGTTCCCTACCAATCAGAGAGCGGAGTCAATTTATAGTTGCACATTTCAATTTTTACTCTTTAATAATGTCGAAAAAAAAACCCAATACAGCAACTTGCCATCCGCATGATTGATTCATTCTTCAGCCATTCGCAAATAAGGACGCATGACAATCGCCTAAAAAAAAGTTAATTGTGAACTACCTCCGATTTTCTCGCGTCCCGACTTTCAGGCGAGACGATTTTGGTACGTTTTTAAGAGACGTCGCGTTTTCGCAGACGGCGGATGTGAACCGGCCTTTAGTCACCTTTTTTTCTTTTAAGCATAGCAGGCGACGCCACGGGTAATCAGCTAGCTCTCTATATAATCGAACTTATAAGAGTCCTTTAATTTGTAAGAATTTCTATTAAATGAAATAAGCGTTAATTGTTGAAGCATTCTGTGAAAGGGCCTATTCAGTCTTCATAAACTATTGCTAAAGCTTTTCTACGTAAGCATGTATTGTTGAATCGAACGATTAGTTAGTACATATTGATAAAAATTTGCCTAACACAAATTAACTATTGATAATGTAAATCGTAATTAATTATATGCTATATCTTAGCATTGAAAGTTTTCAATGGTATCATAATGGTCTCAATAAAATACAGGGTCAAGTCACGTGATTATGATCATCCCCTACGTTTGTCTTCGGGCTTACCCAGTCTAGGAACTATGTCACGTGTTAGGAATTGGTTAGGTGATTCCACTATATTAAAGGTAGGTTTCCACTATATTAAAAACATATCACTGATTGCTGCAATGGGTAAGAAACGTGATTTATCAGATCTGGAAAAGGGGATGATAATCGGCTTTCGGGCCAAAGGTGGCAGTATTTCAGAAACCGCGCAGTTTGTGAACTGTTCTCGTGCTGCTGTAGTTAAAGTGTACCATGACTGGGAAAATGGGACCGTTCAGAATAAACGGTATAGGAACTGTGGAGCACCACCTGCCATTGATGAGAGAAGTGAACGTCGGCTGCAAAGATGTGTGAAGGCTAACCAAAGAGCTAAAGTGGACCAACTTACCGCTCAAACCAACGAGGCTGCTATTAGACATGTCTCTAAAACCACAATATAGAGGACCTTGCTACGTATGGGCCTCCGCAGTAGACGAATGGTCACCGTACCCTTGCTGACGAAGGTTCATCGCCTAAAACGGCTACAATTTGCCAAACAGTACAGAAAATCGACCATTTCTGACTGGAAAAAGGTTGCCTTCTCTGATGAGTCACGATTTCTGCTCCACAGAAGTGAGGGTCGTTGGCGGGTGAGGCGATAAACCTCCGAGAACAAGCATCCTGCAACCATTGTTGGACGAAACCAGGCTGGTGGCGGCAGCTTCTTCGTGTGGGGAGTATTCTCATGGCATTGTCGGGGCCCACTGATACCTGTAGAAGGCACTCTCAACCGATTCGATTATTTATCCATAATTGCAGATCAAATACCCCCATAGATGGCGACTGTCTTTCCAGAGGGGAATGGCACGTTCCAGCAACACAATGCGACGTGTCATATGGCTGCAATTGTTCGGGGGTGGTTTGAGGAACACTACCAAGAGTTCCAATACTATCCTGGCCCCCTAATTCCCCACACCTCAACCTAATCGAGAGCCTTTGGGATCACCTCGGTCGTCATGTGCGTGCTATGGAACAACCACCGCATACCCTTCAGCAGTTATCGGATTGCTTTACAGTCTGCATGGCAACAGCTACCAGTAAAAACCTACCAGAATCTTATTGACTCACTCCCATGCCGTGTAGCTGCTATCCGTGCCGCTATAGATGGTTATTCGGGATGTTAGCTGGTAGTCATCATAATGTGACTCGATTCTGTACCTACCAATAAACGCATTTCGGCTGTCACTAATTTCGCGTTATATTCATCCACGACACGTTATTCTAAGCTGTTTGATATATTACAAGCCATATTTTAGCACTGAAAGTTTCTATTCGACGATAATGATATCACTAAACAACCAAGTTCATCTATCATTAATTTTACGTCATATTCATTCATGGCACATCATTCGAAGTGGTTTGATACATTACATGACATAGCATTGAAAGTTCGAATGAACCGTAATGGTTTCTCTATACCAGATGTCTTTAAACCAATTTCGACGATCATTAATTTTACGTTATATTCATTCACGACGCGCCATTCCAATTTATATGATATATGACATGCCATATCTTAACTTTGAAACTATCCAATGGTCTATAATGGTTCCATTAAAACACGTACCATTGAAACAGTTTTTATTAGCATTAATTTTTCGTATACATATATTCATTCATGACACGTCATTTCAAGCTGTTTGATATATTGCATGCCACATCTTAGCATTGAAAGTTACATGAACCATAATGGTTTCAGTAAACCACATACCATCGAGCCAATTTTGATTCATTTTGACCATCAAGAAGACCATCACGTGACTTCACTCAATTCACGAGCCTTTTCTCTTTCTTATCTATGGAATGCCAAAGAGAGAAACATCATTGGCAGTGCACAGGCCATTTATACATGAAATTATATAGAGAAAAACGTGGTCCCCTTTTTTATTGTGACCTTTTGAACCGGAAGTAGTTCACAAATATCTTTCGTTTTACCTAAGGGTGAGGTCAAAAACTCTCACCCGTGAGAAAAGTTAGCGTTTGGTCGGTCAGAAATCCCAGTGAGAAAACTGTCGTCATTTTAAGGCGGTCAAAAACGCCAGTTAGTGCTGCTATGTCTAACCGGTTAGTCTAATCGTCCTCACCTAGAAAAAGACGGTTAGCCCAGTGAGAAGTTAGGTCATCATTCTCTCACTGGTGAGGGTTTTTGACCTTAGCCTAAGTTGTCGAATGACGAAAACGGAAGTCGAAAACTCGGTAGACGAACGAACGGACGGACGGACGGACAGACGGCCGCACATTGTGAAAACATAAGTACCTGTCGGTCCTAATGAGTAAGATTAAAGGAGTTAAACAAAATACGCAATAAATCCTGTCTTCGAATTTTATCTTCCTGAACTTTATTAAAAGAGAGTCAGTTCCAACGTCAATAATTATCAGTGCATTAAAGATAATTAGTCGATCCATTCAATAACTCTTGGAGGTAAGATATACGTAAAAAATGAATCCCTTCTATCATTTTAGGAATAAACCGACACCATTCTGATAATAAACTGCAGAGCCCTTTTATGTATTCAAAGATATACGATATTTCCTGATAATTTTCGTGCTGCTTTTCTTCGGTAACATTTAATTCAGCAATGTAATGTATTGGCTCGGCACCGCTGATATCGCCTCAGTAGGGAAAATCAGTTGCTGAACCTCGTTATTGCAAACCATAGTTTTAGTGTCTTAATTTTGTGTCCATTATTGCCTGCGAAATTACTGGCGCACTTATTAACATCTGCCGACTTCATCGTAATATGATTAAGGCTGGGCGCACTTTGATATTGTCCAGAAATAATATCACCGTCCTCGGCCACTCTCTTTATATGAACTGGTGACGAATCGTTATTACTGGAGCTGAAAGAAACTTGGTCGTTTTCTACGAGATGAAGCGCTTAATTCCACGCAGTGAGAATCTTTCTCGGCTTCCCTGCTTCCCTCTCTACTTTCCGTGTCCTCACATTCAAACTTCTCGACTGCTCGCCTCCTTTGTCACATGATCTGTTCGTTTTTGAGTAAGTATTGAATGATCTTATGTGGATTTTTACACGACAAACCTCAGATGTTTTTAAATTATTGATGAAAATATTAATGAAAATACCACAGCCTGGATTGGAACCAGGAACCTTCTGCTCACCGTGCAGACGCGCCAACCAATTGCACCACTCTGGACATGGAAGCATTAACGCTATCTACATATCCTTAGGGCTGGTTGGAGCAGTACCCAGTTCGTAAGCTGGAGCTATCTTTCTTACTGGCGTAATATTCGTTAAAGAGTAAGTATTGAATGGCATTCAATTTCAAATTGAAGTTTCTTTCCTATTTTCATCAATAAATTAAAAACATCTGAGATTTAGCGTGTAAATATCCTCTGAAGACCATTCAATGCCTATTCTTTAACGAATATTACGCCAGTAGGAAAGATAGTCCTAGCCTGCGAATTGAGTACTGCTCCAATCAGCCGTAAGGACATGTAGATAGCCTTAATGCTTCCATGTCCACAGTGGCAGAATTGGTTGGCGCGTCTGTAAGGTTAACAGAAAGTTCCAGCTTCGAATCCAGACTGTGGGATTTTTTTTCCTATATTCATCAGTGTTCGTTTTTGTCTTCTCATCCGGAGCGCTCTAACTTTATTGTCGATTTCTCGAAGATGGATTCCTCGTTCTGTAGTGCTCCGGAAAACGTCGTGACAATATGTGACAGGTTGCTGAATTCTCTTGATTTTCAACCTGTGTCATTTCCACATCATCCAAAAGTTGCACGAATTCTTCAAAAATGCGTCAATATACTGTGCTATTCGATACGACAATGTTAATTTACATCCACGCCCCATTCCACTCAGGATAAAATGTCGTAATTTTGATCAGTTATGTGCATCAGCTACAAAATTATTAGCAATTTTTTAAGGCCGGTATATGAATCATCCTGTGTAAATATTTAAGTGAAACAGTTATTAGATAAATTTATATTATAATAAACTTAATAAATTATAAAAGTGATAATATTATATTTATTTTACAATAAATTTATAGATAATGTTTCAATTTGAATTTTAAACAAAAAATTAAGGAAAAACTATGGAATGGAAGAACCAAAAAGGGGAAAACTCTAATCCACAAGAGAAATGAAAAACCGGATACTTATTTCGGCTACGAGGTAGCCATCTTCAGCGGCGAGATACAAAAGTAAAAAAAAAAGAGAAAAAAGAAGAAGAAGGCTACCTGGTAGCCGAAATACGTATCCGGTATTTGGGTGATTCCATGTCAAGTGGATCAATGGCTCCCACCTTACCTTTTCCAATTTTCTTGAAATTTTACACACTTATTCCTACAGGGTAGATATAAAAATATACCAAGCAAGAACATTTTATTTAGCTTGGTTGGTGCACTATTAAGTTTTTAAATGTTTGCTGACTCATAACTAAAGAACTATTTTAGAACCTGTATCTATACAGGGTGTTTTTGAATTCAGTACACATTTTTTGAGAGATGATAGAAGAGGTCCTTAGAAGTATTTTTTGTCATATGAACAAAGGGTCCCCGCAGCTCCGTTTACTTACAATACTGCATTGAACAATCAAATGGCACCGAAACGCAGTGTGCGTTGGTAGGCCTAGATTATTTTTTTATGGGGAAGCATAAAATCAATGGTGTACTCCGAACCCGTAGATACCGAAGAAGAATTGGCGGCTCGTGTTGTCGCGGCAGCAGGTGACATCAGCGACCGTGCAAATCAACTGTTTCCACGCGTACATCAATCCATCATAAAGCGTTGCGAATTGTGCTATGAAGCAAATGGCGGTCATTTCGAACAATTACTGTAAAAGTCATACAGTAGTTTGCTTGTGTTAATTGTTAAAAATAAAATAATCTAGGCCTACCAACGCACACTGCGTCCCGTGATTATTCAATGCAGTATTTTAATTGATTGTTCAATGCAGTATTTTAAGTAAATGGAGCTGCGGGGACCCCATGTTCATATGAGAAAAAATACTTCTAAGGACCTCTTCTATCATCTCCCAAAAAATCTGTACTAAATTCAAAAACACCCTGTATAACTGATAATTTTTGAAATTTATTTCTTTATCAAAGGTTATCAATTCTTAATATGTCATATCCAATGTTTTCAATACTCTTTTAGTCATCTTGATAAGGTCTTAAAGTTTAGTTGTGTCTTCTCTTAAAGTTGAACCAACAATTTTATTCTTGAAACAAAAGTTGACAAACAAAGCAAAAGTTTTTAAAAAATCAACATTCAAACAGTCTTCATTTCCTTCAAATAGAGGCTAAACTTTCTGAGGTGCCATTTAAATTAGTTGAGAAAGGATTGGAACATTTGTGAAACCTTCTCCAAGACTGCCTCTGGATAGCAGTAAAGTCTGCTGTGCATTGAGGTTGGGCTAGGTGGAAGTAAAATGGAAATAATGTGCTGCTCAGGAATCCAGCACTTGTCCTTCCTCATTGGCCAATGAAATGAACGTGCTGGTGCTTCAGGATGCATGAAATTCATGAGAACATTTTCTTCAGTGCTGACTTCGATTATTCTACCAACCCACAATTTTTGGTCATACATGCAAGCTAAATATTGGCCAGGTTGGAGTGTAGAAACTTGAAAGATGATACGCACTAGAATACTCATTCATGTAGTTTTCTAGCAGTGCAATGGTCTATAATGCCATTAAGGCAACTAATGTAGCTTCAAACAAAAAGTACAACATATGAGAACTAACTGTTTCCTTAAGTTGGCCAACAGCATGTTAAAGACAATAAAAGTATAAGAAAAAAACCATACAATAACAAATAGTTTACATTAAAATAAAATGGCAAATAACTAAAATTTGTCAATTTTCAAATAATGTTTACTCTTTCATATTTAAACATCCCAGGCTGATCAAATATGATTCTGATAGAGAAAACTCTGCTCTTTCACACAGTATTAAAATTTTGAAATTAGAGGTTATGACTTTTGAAATATTTTCTCCCAAATATACCCTATTTTCTGGAAGCATATTTTTTCATCCAACTTTATGCGGCCAGATCTCAAAAAGCGTAAGCTTATAGAGCTTCAAACTTTGCAGGCTTTATAACATCAATAGTGTCAGTTACATCTCAAAATAGCATCTAATTTAGTTCATTTCCATGGAAGCTGTGTGTATTGAAAATTGGGCATAAATTTGATGCGACAAATAACAATGGGTTTTTTTGTTAACTTTGGGCTACAGTTGGGCACTCAATATTTTAGTATAA
The DNA here is from genome assembly GCA_023313115.1 of Rhysida immarginata. NCBI lineage: Eukaryota > Metazoa > Arthropoda > Chilopoda > Scolopendromorpha > Scolopendridae > Rhysida > Rhysida immarginata. The sequence goes on from JAHWFO010097618.1 coordinate 1,528,352, forward strand.
GCCTCAAAACTTCAATTTTTGGATTTGCACCAAAAAACTGTATATGGCTTCAAAGAATTTTATTTACAGCATTAATAATTAAAACATAGCCTCAACTCAAAACTAGTCACTCAATCACATTTTGTCGGCCGCTGTTCTTTGAGCCATTCTTTGGAGGGCTATAACACACCAACCAAGCTAAATTGAATGTTCTTGCTTGGTATATTTTCATATCTACCCTGTAGGAATAAGTGTGTAAAATTTCAAGTAAATTGGGGAAGGTAAACTAGGAACATTTTCTTATTTTGGTCCACTTGATAGATTAGAGGTTCCCCTTTTTGGTTAAATTTTAAAGTTTTTTTTTCACTGTGTTACAGAGGGTTGTTACGGGTCTATGGTAACAAGTTGCACAGAACCAGAAGAGGTGGAAAACCTCATTTGTCTTCATCGAGTGTGTTCAGTTTGGTAGCCATGCACTGTTACTGTTGCCCTGCATGGCTGTTTCCATTGCAGGAAGCTGGACAGCAGAACACGAAGATCAATCCATCCTTATTGACACGCATTCCAAAGACCCAGCACTGTTCGCAGTCACCTCTTTCCGAGGGCCAATTTAAGTAGGCCAAGGTCACAAAAATCCATAGGCGATGCATCTGGGGACTTGAAGGGTATGTCGCTGAATGGAATGGAGCAGATTCTGTTATCTTCTTGCATGTTAAGTTTATTATAGTAACTGTAAATGGGATAAAATGCTATGCAGTATAACATTTCAGACTTAAAATGCAACTATTACCAAATGAGGATTAGCAATGCCACAAGTTATAGATATATTAATTACATAATTCCAGGAACAGGCGAGTTGACGCGGAGGTGAGCGTCGATAACTTGTCTTGGTGCAGCCATACCTTATTTACCTCTGTACTATACAAACCGGGGATGTCTCGTGTAAGTATAGGGGTTAGAACATTAGTCTGAAAGTACAGGGTGTTGCAATTAACTACAGTGCAGTATAAAGGGAAGACTACCCGCTCGATTGCAGGAGCCGGATCGACATCAAATGATAATTGGGCAATTTTATCCAAAACATGACAGTTTTGACGTTCACCCCCCCCCCTCCCCGACTGTGGAAACTGCTGGCTGCTGCAGGCCACCTTCATCTCCCTCCATTCTGCCAATCGAACGAGCCGGTCCCTGCTATCGAGCGGATAGGCTTCCCGTTATACTGCCCTTTATAAGTTATTGCGGAGCCATTTTTTTTCCGCCCTTTACATGGCGTTGATTTTGGCCTTTGACTCAACTCTGTATAAACAATAACTTGCCCTTGCAGCTGTAGCCGCCACGATCATGAAACATTTTGAAAATGTTCCTTTGCATTCACGGTACCATTTTCTGAAGTTCTTAGAACCCACTGGGCGGAAAAAAAATGGCTCCGCAATAACTTATGAACGTGGCTCTTGTGTCGCTTCTCCAGTTGGGAATCACGGTTGATGATTTTCTTTACCGTAAACACAGATGTCCCTACCTTTACGGTTTTGTTAGTGGGTTGCCCCCGGTTAACTAGAACCCGAACTTTCCGGATGGCGTAAGGAGTACGACTAATAGATGGTCCCAGATGGTTTTGCCAATGTTATTTAGTACACATGATATCCCTTTCTTGGAAACTACGAAGCCTCGCTTCTTGCATGCTTTCATAATTTCGGAATAGCTGAATTTGACATCGGAAAAGGCCTCCCAAAACCTGTCAAATTGCGGTGGCGTAACTCAATGTTTTTAGCTCGTATTTCGAATACTAACTATTTTAATACTTGCCCTAATAATACTCCAAGTGATAGTTCACGTGAAATGAACGCGTGCGCAACATTTAAATATGCTAATTGTTACTATAGATTCCTGACAACCCTCTGTATAGTTTCGATATGTAATGATAGCCAACTAATTTTCACATTCATACAGGGTGATTCAAAATGATGTCCGGCATTTCAAAATTTTACTGTGCATTTATTTTATAACATAAACTAACCACACTGGTTTAAAATGCAGCAAAACTAAAATATTTTTAACCTTCCCGCAATTGGAGGCTGTGATATGATCAATTTCTGAAAACTGGATGTCTTTGATGAAAGACATGATTAGTATTACGGGTATTATGAGAAAATAAAAACAAAGGTCTAAAGTGATACTGGAAATAGAGTTTTTATTGCCTTACTATTTGGATATCTTTGTAAACGCAAAAGTACGGGAAGGCCACGTGTAAGTGAAGAAAAGGTGGAAGCAATAAGGTCCATGTACACAGAAATCAACTCGTAAAGCTAGCCGGGAACTGCAACTTCTACAAACAACCGTGTGGTGCGTGTTGAGGATACGATTGAATTTGTAATGCTCTTGGACTAGTAACAGCAGACATGCTGAAAGGAGTTTGGATGAGATTGACTATCGTCTTGAATTGTCCGGGTGACTCGAGGGAGTCACATAGAACATTTATAATGCTAGAATCAAAACAAATTTGAGTTTTCCTGCATTTTAAACCCGATCTGGTTAGTTTATGTTATAAAATATATGCATAGTAAAATTTTGAAATGCTGGACATCATTTTGAATCACCCCGTATATGTACTGTAAAATGTTCCTTCTTAGTCTTTCTTAAAATTTAAAAAAATACACGTGGTTAATGCAATGCGGTGAAATGAAACTTTTTGATAGTTTGTTAGCTCTCCAAAAGACTTATTCCCGAAGGAGAATAATTTGTACGATAAAGGAACAAGATTAAACAGAGTATAAAAAAACGACCTTAATGAAACTTTCACTATCGCCTAGCTATATTAGTCCATGTTTTGAAAACCACTGAACCAATTTTGATGAAACTTGGATTTATCCCTAAGTTGAAAGATACTTAATCCAATAAAAAAAGAATTATTGCAATTCGATTTCTAGTTTCTGAGAAATACGTGGACAAACATACTGTCGCGTACCTTTTCGCTCCATGGTTCCATATTTCAATGGAACATTTTTTTTTTGAAGTTCGATTGATCCCTCTCAGTTATTTGCCTTCATTTGTATTAAATGGAGATTTTCCGGGGGCTTTTTCTATCAAGCTTTTGCTCTCATTCTGACACAGACGGCTTAGCATTTATGTTATACACCACTTATTTTTCTCAGTCAAATATCGGTATTGACCTCTGGGTTTTTTTTGACACGTGTGGTCTTCGTTTTTTTGATAGCACCTTTTTTAGGTCTCTGTGATAAACAGATTTTGTGAGCTTCCGGTCGGTTATAGGGAGGTTCCTGTGTTCCCCCTCCATTAAGGCAATTTAAAGGGTTGGCGGAGAAGAAATCAGAATTTTTCCCGGTGAAAAGATCACCTTGTTCTCATCGTCTCTTCCTTGTGCAAGGAAATATTTGCAAAATTTCTTTACAATAACCTGGCCAGGTTTTCATTTTAGAGACATAATGTCTTTTGTTACGATGATGGATTAAGGAAACGTGTCTACCGCGAAAATTCACATGATAATATTTTTTAAACGCGGTTTGCCTCACAAATTAATCACGAGGTCTCATTGCTTTCGATTTAACGTTTTCCACTGTCAATTACCCGTTTTTTTTTAACATTGCGACGTTCCTCAAAAGAAAATAGAAAAGGAGTGTAGGAAATTTATTTAAAATTAATATAATTAAAATCTTTCTTAGATTATTTATAATTCCTTCGTTTTGAAGTTACTTGATTGTTGGGTTGTTAAGTCATTTGTTTACTTAGGATTGTTGGCGTATAATTACCTTTTGTTGTTGGAGGGATAAACTTTTGGAGCGTCACGTTCCGCACGCATCAGCGCGAGTTCCGCGATCGCGTGGCGTAGAGTTATTTAAAAAATTTAAATTTTTTTGAAATAGGAAAAATTAGGAGGCAGAGATATCATTAGGGCCGCTGGCGCCTAACCAGTTCGGATGGACTCCTCAAGTTTCCTGATCTGAGAAAGGACAGTCTCAAGATGTAATCGCCTGACGTCTTAATTTCTATCCTGGACTTAGCCAAAAAATGCAGATTCACTTATCCGGTAGGATTTTCGAAGGTCTGTTACGACCGCTTGGATAAGCTTATTCGGCTATGACTTTCTTAGGATATTGTTTGTTAAAGATGAGACGTAAAGTATCTTTTCCTGGCTATATTCTTGCCTACTCGCTGCAATATTCCACGACACGATGGTCGTCAAAGACTACACCTAGTTAAGTAGGAATCCAGCTATGAGTTTTTTGTCAGAATTATGCCGCTAATTTTGTTTTGTTCGTCAGAAGGCTTAATTATGGAAGAATCCACGCCCAAGTAAGACTGTTCTTTTTTTTCTTACAACAGTAATTCAAGTTTATTCTACGAGAAGTTTGTTCTTTCGCCGTCATGTTCTTGGGAACTCAACGAATCTCTAGCAACTCGCTCATTTCTCTTCCCATTTGACTCTTACTCTCCTATTTGTTTTGCAGTAGTTTAATCATTTCGTCTCCTTGGACGTGACTTTCTCCGTTGCCCGTTTTCCTTCTACCACTAGATCGTTTCTTCATGATTCTCCAAGCAAGCCCTTTTTACGATATCATTATTGCTGTTAAGCATGAATAGTTCTACTCCGTCGGGGTGATAAGCCTACACCGTTATTGTTGCTCCACCGCAAGCCGTTCTTTAACTTTCGTAGTTCTTACTCGCCTAAAATCAAATCACTGCAGCTTGTGAAGAATCATCTTGGAACATAATTCTTTTTATTCATTAAATTAACTTCCAGATTCATTTCCACTGTGCTTTAATTTTTTTTACTTTCTTTGCTTGTTTTTCTTTTTTTTTATTTCAGGGTCGTGTTTAGCGTAACTTTCGTCTGTCTGTGGTGTTGTTGCTTATGTGCGTCCGCCCTTAGCCACCACCTGCCTTTCCCCTTGTGTGTGATGTTTCATCGTAATAATGTAATATATTTCTGTGACCTTTTATTTTTTTTCCCCCTTTGTTCTGTGTTTGTATTTACCCTGATCAGAATTTTATCCATTTCTTATAATTTCCCTTAGTTTTTTTTTTATTTTTTTGTGAGTTTATTTTTCCTTTTTTAAAGAATGATTTGAGTTTTTTGTAGCCTTAAGTTTTATTTTGAATTTCCTTTTTGTTTTTATCTTTTCTTTTTATTTCCAAACAGTTATATTTGGTGAACTTACATTAAACAATAAGCTCATTTCGTCTTAGATAATTCTTCATTCAACTTCCTCCTGGTGTATCTGAAGGCTACAATCAAAGTATTTCCATCGGGTTTTCTTCTACCTTTCACCCCGACGGACTGACTATTTGGACCTTTTTATTTAGCCCTCAGCCCAGTTCCCTTCTTCTCGAGGCGGTTCTCAGCAAGTTGGTCGTCTCTTCCCAGCTGAAGCTTATAACTAAACATTATTCTGTTCACCAATCTTGTTTTCAATATGTAATAAGAGATAATTTGTTTGGAGTTTGTGGCACCAATTTTTGAATATTAATTTAATATTCCATTTTTTTTTTTTTTGGTAACTTGAAGTATCGTACCGCGATCCTTCAAGTTCTTATTTATCCCCTCGTTCTAAGATTCTCGGTGGGGTAAGTTATTTTCTATTTTAAAACTCTCTGATGCCCGAGGACGCGGGTTCGACCCCGGCCGAGGACGACGAGGATTTTTTCAGGGGGAAAATCCTGAGATCACGCACTTCCTTCAGAAGGGAAGTAAAGCCGTTGGTCCCGTGTAGTCGTTTGCCGGCTGCACGTTAAAGAACCCTTGCGAGGCAAAATTTGCGGCCCCTATAACGCCGTCTCGAAATGGCCATAGCAGTTGAAAAGGACGTTAATACCAAACAAATCAAACCAAACCTATTTTAAAACTTGTCTGGGATAACGTTAATTTTTGAGATATATATTTAGAGTCTACGCAGGGTTGGTAAGTACTGGAATCAACAATTTGGGAGTTTTTTATAAGAATTTGGGGAGGCGAACGTCTTTTGCTCAAGCAGCCGTTCGTATTTGGCTGTTCGTGACAAAACTACCTCTGCGGGGTTTTTTGGCACGTTACAATACATATATACATACATACATATATACATACATACATAAATACATTTATTAAATTTGGCATACTTGTTTAGTAGCCCACATAGACTAACATATATGAATATTGTGGAATTCCAACAATATTACAAACATGCGCACCGAATTGATAACCTCCTTTTTTGAAGTCGGTTAAAAACGATAATAAATTCTTCTGAAGTAACAATCTTGACTTGAACCGGCTTCCTTTTAAATTAAACGAAAACCAATTCAATTACAGATAATTTCACAGGCCAACTAAAAATAGCTTTTTAAAAACTATTTTAAAGTTAAGAGCTTATTCTTAGGTTTATTTTTGTGCTGAATCCGTATCTGATCTGTTTTTTGCTATCGCCTATAGATTTCTTGTTTTTCAATGCAACACTTTAAATTATCACAGTTTGATGCCAGATAAATTTCCTTGTTATCCAGATATATGGATACTTTAACATTGCAGTCTCTCTGTACATAACTTGAAAACGCATCGTGATAGAAAAAAAATCTTAAAGCAGATTTGGTTTCAACACACAAAAATCCGCAAGAACAAGGCTAATTCATTCAAAAAGTTTTTTCGTGTTTGGCTGTGTTACCATTATGAAAAAATTTATTCCGTAGACTTCATAATTATAGAAAACTTACAGAAAAGTCTCAAAGTTTTCATCTCAAATGGTCTTTATTTTTTTATCATATGAATTCTGTATTTTTATTTTATGGGAGAAACAAAATAAGATATATTCATTTTCATGCTCAAAGCATATTTAAATATGCAGTCGAGAAACTTTCTAGTCAAGGTGCTTTAAACTTAAAAACTCTTTGAATTTTTCTTTTCCTCTTTTGTTTGGAAAGTCGGCGAATTATCAGATTCAACCAGTTATCTTGAAAGAACGAAGAAAAATTTCGGTTCGGAAAACTGAATCAAAGATGAGATCCTTTATCGAAATTTCGATTCGAGGATATTAAATTCGCCGAAATGAAACACCGAGGAATTTCCTTCGCCTTTTGAAAAACGGATTGAGAATAGTTTGGATCAGTTTCACCGGAGCTATTTTTAATATGGGTTATTGCGAAACGAAAAGAACTAAGGCTCCGGGAATGTCCTTTGGAATCTACTTTTATAGTCCACTTTCTTAAGGCATTCGAGAGTATAAATTTTTATCTTCAGCACGATCCGTTCATTCCAAATCATTTTATCTCATTTTTCACTAAATTGAAGTTGTTGTACTTAAATTGTGAACGGGTGAGATTACTTCTTTCTCATCTCATTAGAGAAGGTCATATCGTTAGGTTCTAGGTATTCAAGATGTAAACAATGTTGTTGTGAACTGTTCGTTGCAAGCATTTTTGCCGCGATAATTTTCCCTGGATAGTTTTGTCATAAGAAGATAAAATTACGAAAAATAAACAAGGCTCATTAAGATCTGAAATATTTATTAAATATTAAAGACGCTTTTTTTTACGATAAATGAAAATATAATTTTCACATTTTGTGTAGATTCATGGCAAGTAACTGAGAACTTTCTTTTGTTGATTGTCTGTGAAATCTTTCCTTCATGGTTTTATACATTCTTTTTATTCTTGATTTCGCTCCTCATTCGGAATCGCACGTCTCTTTTCTCAAAATTTCATTTATATTAATTTCCAAATATCATGGAGACTTCTGTAAAAGAACTTTGTAATGTGTTAACCACCTGTACTGTTCATTTTTGGCGTATTGTCCTTTGATAGATATAGATTATAGATATACAATCGGGCTGTATCAACACCTCCTAGAGAGAATGCCTGCGGACAAAAGGTGCATACATTGTTACATCATCAAGCGGCTATTGTTATCGTATTTCTACCAATAATAAGCCCTAAATTTGGCCGCTTGATGGTGATGTAACAATGCATACACCTTTGGTCTGTAGACCTTCTCTCTAGGAGGTGTTGGCTGTATATACTTCTCTTGTGTTGGCTCCCTAGTTTTATTCTCGCTTTTTCTATTGAGTTGATATGTGTAGCAATACCATCCACTTTTATCGTTTAACAATGAACGATTCGTCTTAACTAAATCATGCTTGACGATAGCAAGCGCCTTAAATTACGTATACTGTAGAAATTTTTTTTGCAGCTATCTGACAAGGTTAAGCTTAAAATGGTCGCAAAATTTCACCCTTTTTGGGAAAGGTACATATGCATCCTTTCCGATATAGAATTCAGCTATGCATCTATATAGAGATTTCTTACATACATTTGTGCGGCCTCCCCTTTTTGTGGCGTCGGGTAACCTATTGCACCGATTTTTTTGTACTTTTTCCGCCGTTTCCCGACTTAACTTGGCAAGAAATCAGGTTGGTGAAGGAACATGCCACGGAAACTTGTGTTAACGCTAGTCCCGTGAAGGGGGAAACTATGATCCGATGGTGCTGGAGGGGATACGTATACTTACCTGCTGGTCCCTAGATCCAAGACCAACCGCTAGTCCTACAGATTAAAAACACCCTTCGAAACGATTACCAAGTCTCCTGGTTTCTGGATGCCTGATTTCTGGTGCTCGCGCGAATCCGGTGGGTGCGTTATGATGCTCCCGGTATTTGTTGCGATACTTGCAACGAGACCCTATTGATAAGGGTACCCGCCGATAGGAGCGTTAAACCTAATAATGCCTTCGCCAAAGGTTAAGAACTTAATCAAGCTTTAATGTTAGTTCTGATATGAATTCTTTCACTCTGCTGTGCTTGTATCATTGTAAGAAAAAAATTTCTAAGCCAAAAAAAGAATCGACGAATCTCACGCGAATTGAATTGAATTCACTGATTAGAGTCACTATATAAGGAATTCCTTATATAGTGAGTCTATCACTATTGGACGTAGGACGCCATCTATCGGTATCTATTAGTATCCTATCGGTTTTTAATTATTATCTCGGCTAATTGTGATCGCAGATACTTGTTTTTTTTTCTGCGCTTCTTTGGCACAGTACCTTTCGAATGAAATAGGTTTCATTCCCCTTTTCTATACTAAATACTCCAAAAATGTTCACCAATTTCGACGTTCACATAATAATGTATAGATTAAATATTTATTTGCTTGGCTTTGCAGTTGAGAAGTCGAAAACGTTAGATTTGTAACAAAATTTTCGAATAGGGCAGTTGACAACCAGTAAGGCATTGTGGAATGGTTAGCCACTTTCGCGCAAGGAGAGATGGATTCCAGACGGACAATTTCCAACTTAGCTAAATTAAGATCAACAGCGACTATGGACATATCGAAATAATTAGCCTGGAGTCATCAGCATTGGCGGGGAGATGCATCAACTGTGTATGAGGAATCTGGTCGGCTAGTCGAGCGTTGATTAGGGCTAGCGCATTGAATGTTCGTCCACTGCACTAATTCGTCTATATGCTAACAAGGCCAGACATTACGATGAGTATGGAAATTTCTCTCAGCGAGACATGGATGAGAAATTAAACACCACCTTAATACATAAAGCTAGCGAACAGATAGGTCAACCCTTTTGTGCAATTAATTTCGGAACTGTACGTTGGACTCTCGTAGTAGTCTATTTTTTTCTGCTATTCCTATCATTAGCTTTCTTCATTCCTTCCCGTCAGCTAATACACGTTCACGGTAACTACACAGACATGAACTTATGTGGACCGAAGCCACCATTGCTAAGTTTACAAGGTTTTGTTACCATGCTGTGCCTATCTCCCTAACGCAACCGTGAATTCCGAAAGGGTTAGTTAGTATTGACGTTCCTATTAACTCGACTAACTAACCCTTTAGCTTTCCCATGGAAATTTTGGAATTTAATATAAAATAATAAAGAATTATTTGAATTGTAAGTAATATGTATCCAAACCAATTTAAGAACTGTTTCCTCATGTCTTTAACCTCCTCTGCATCGGCCTCGGTGACTCAGTAGCGATGCCTCTGATGCCCGAGGATGCGGGTTCGACCCCAGCCGAGGACGACGAGGATTTTTTCAGGAGGAAAATCATGAGATCACGCACTTCTTTTGGAAGGGAAGTAAAGCCGTTGGTCCCGTGTAGTCGTTTGCTGGCTGCACGTTAAAGAACCCTTGCGAGGAAAAATTTACGGCCCCTATAATGCCGTATCAGTTGAAAAGGACATTAATACCAAACAAACCAACTTAACCTCCTCTAATGTATTTGCATGCAGACCTTATAACGATTTTTATTTTTCCCGATACGAATAAAAAATTATCTTTTTTTGGGATTTTTCGAAAGTTGGATTTATTGTGCCTGAACAAAAATCATCAAAACATCCTGCTTCATCCGCATTATCTAATCCACGGCCACCCGCACCCGCAACTGAAACTTGGAATTATATCCCGACTTCCGCGAATTCTCTCTCAGTGCAGCCCCTCTCCTTTGTGGTAGACTTCACCTGTTAGGTAAAGCATACGTGACTGATTGCGTATTTGCTGGTTGTGGACCGAAGCGAGGAAAACTTAACATTTCCATTGCTCCTTGATGTAACAATATACAGGGTCTTTATAATTAAAGTTCCATTTTAACATGGCCATAAAAAAAAACTACTGGATCAAAAGCTATAATACTTGGTAATATTATACAAGTTCATATCTACAAGTTCATACCCATGGGAAGTTTATTGATTCAAAAGGTCACCACCAGCATGGAATGGCGCTCTATGCAATATTCGTATACGAAATTAGACACGAAGACAGGTTAACAAGTCTTTAATCGTTACTACAATTAGTTACATGTTGAATGTGGCCTCCACTATTCACTGAAAGCAGGTTACACTGGATTACTGCGTTCTCAACTGCAGAAACCACATTGTTAACCTGTGTCTAATTTCGTATACGAATATTGCATAGAGCGCCATTCCATGCTAGTGGTGACCTTTTGAAATAATTTTTTTTTGATGGGTATGAACTTCCCATGCCCTCTTGTATAATATTACCAAGTGTTATAGCTTTTGGTCCAGTAGTTTTTTTTTATGGCCATGTCAAAATGGAACTTTAATTATAAAGACCCTGTATATATGTCCTGACTGATTCATCATTGCCGAGCGGAAACCGCTGAAGATAATATGAACTTTGGTCTGTGGTTTTCTTTTATAATGTAGAGACTCACTAAGAAAAGGTTTTAGGAAATTCATCCCCTAACGGGGTAAAATAGGGGTATGAAAATCCGTCATTTTTAAAGTTAAATCCATGAAAATAGGTATTTGGCCCTTTGTTAAGAAATTAAGACTTGTTTCATGATTTTTGGAAATTTACTAATAAGAGGGAGTAATCTAATTAGTTTCAGCGGTTTCGGCTGAGCGATGATTGTAACAAAATTACTTTCTATAGCACAGAATTTATTTTTAATATTGAGAGATAGCGCAGGCTGCATTTTAAACTGCAGTTTGTTTTATTGTTTGCATAACTACAATCCGAATGGGCACACACCATGAGGCCACACGCTACTAGACGGTCGCTCCAAATATATGAAAATTGTTCTGCATAATCTCTAGATAACAAAGACATTTTTTCTTCATTAAAATGCAAAGTCCATTCATTGATAGCATGGGTTTTACTCTTGAAAAGTAAAAACATCTACCAGAACATAAAATTATATGATGACTTATTATCTGATTTCTGAATATGTCAGTTTTCATATTGTTAGGGCAACCCAGATTATCTTTAACCATTACTTAGAATTTTAATTATTCAAAATGGTTCTCAACAGCGACTAATAGAAGAAGTTTAACAGGAATAAAGTTTAATAGTAAACTCCAAAGGCTGGAGTACGAAATATGTGAATTTAATAAGGGACAGTTTCAATTCACTTAAAGGACAACTCTACGCAAAAAATCGATTATACAACCCTAGCGTCAATGAACTTCGGACACCTGCAGAATTTTGGATAAGTACAACGAAACTAATTGTAAACAAATGAAAATTACTTTATTGAGTGCACAGAGCTTTAGTACAACTGTCATATAGCATTTTAACATTAAAAAAAACGAGAAAATTAAATAAGCGACTTTTTGTAATGTTCCGTTTTCAACACGTTGCAATGAACTTCGTACACCGTACCGTTTATTGCACATTACCACTGAGTGGCGTCACCTTTCCGACGAATGACGCTCCGAAGTCATTGAGGCATGCTGGACACTAACTTCTGCGTTGTTTCTACTGGAATTTTGTCCCACTCTTCGGAAATACACGCCCGCAACTGCTGCAGTGTTCGAGGCTTCCGCTATCTGACTTTTCGCTTTAAAATGCGCCATACATTTTCAATCTGGGCTGCAGGCAGGCCAGTCAAGCACCCTGAAACGCTGCTGTTGTAGCCAAGCCTTGGTGTTCCGAGCAGCATGAGGCTTCGCGTTGTCCTGCTGAAAGATGCTTGGTCTTCTATTGAACAACTTTTGGCGGGATGGACGCAGATGCTGTTGAAGAATGTTTATGTAGGCAGCAGAGTTAATAGTGCCCTCGCAAAAGTGAAGCTATCCTGTCCCGGCTGCACTCATGTAGCCCCACACCATCAGCGATGCAGGCTTCTGAACTTTCCTCTGGTAACAGTCGGGATGATTACTTTCGTGCTTGGTCCTTAGCACTTTGCGACCGTTGTTGCCATACATCACTGCAAAGGTGGACTCGTCGGACCACAGAACACTATTCCACTTAGCAAGGGTCCACTTTAGATGGGTTCTGGCCCATGCTACCCGGCGACGCTTAGCTACAGTGCTCATAAATGGCTTACTCTTTGTAGCGTATAAGTAATAGTTGCATCTTCTGATGTAACGGCGGACTGTGCTTTCGGATATGGGTATATGAAAATATTCTCGAGCCCAAACAGTCATTTCACTTATGGGAGCATGCCTGTTTTTCACAATGTAACGTCGAAATACTCGTAGGTCCCTAACATTCAATAATCGCTGCTTGCCTGGTGCAGTCCCTGGTTCTGTTTTCCCGATTTCTCTGAAACGCTTGATGATCCCATTAACAGTAGAGAGTGGAACTGATAAATCATGGGCAATAGCTCGCTGGGATTTGTCATTCTGGAACTGCTGTATAATTTTTTGCCGTATACACGTTTCTACTGGCTTACCACGTCCCATGGTTCAAAACAACACGAATACTGTGCTTTGTCGCGTGGACGGTGCTTTTAAAGCCTGATGCAAAGCATTCTGGGCGTTTCTACAGCCTTCAGGAAAGTTCTATATGCTGGTGACCCCTTGTGTACGAAGTTCTTTGAAACCTGTTGACAACGCAATTTTACATAAATTTGAATAAATTATTTCACACCATTAAATCGATTCTAAATTGATGTTGATATTGTTATATATACTCAGTAAATCTATTTTCATTAGCCTGCAATCCTCTGTATGCACTTTTCACTGTTTTTAGCCAAATTACTTGTGTCCGAAGTTTATTGACGCTAGGGTTGTATTTTTTTTTTACAGAATATTATTTTTTGATATAAATATAATACAATTCCGTTGAAATTTTTAATTTTGATCCATAATTTCTATATTAAAAAATGTTTTGAAATGCGAAAAACAGCGCTTTGAACTCTCCTCTCGTCGGCCATTATTTTTCCGGAAGTGACGTAGTGCGAGGTTACCTCGCTCGCTTACTCCGATACTTTCTCTTACTTTCGCTTGCTGCAGAGTAGACAGTTTACACTAGTTTACGACCAATCGATATGTGGCCGAAATGACGTGTTTCAGGAGCAAGCATTGCCAAATTTTCATGATTATCACCGAAAATCACCGAAATGGGAGTTTTTTTGTATTTCGGGCACATACGTGGCTGGAATGACGTGTTTCTGGCACATACGTGGCTGAATTTTCGTTTTTCGGGATTATCCTAGTTGTCCAACATTTGAATAGTAGATTTGCCAGAAACTGTGGAGTATGATTGACCCAACAAACAACAAAACACAATTCCACACAATTCCTCAATCGTAAAACGCATATTCATCATGCCTCATACTTGCGTAGTATTTGGCTGTAATAATAAAGGTGGTAGTGACAATAATTTATCATTTCATCAATTACCTCGGTGTGAATCAATTAGGAAGAAATGGATAAATTTTTGTCGAAGGGATAAGTGGCTTCCGACCACGTCTAGTCGAATCTGCTCCGCTCATTTTGAAAATGATTGTTTTGCTATTGATCCTGTCGTATTAAGCTCAATATCTATGAAAAGATAAGTCTATCTGAAGCCAGATGCTATTCCAACTTTACTACGACCGAATAGTTTTGGAATATTAACGGAAGCAAAATAACGACAGGCACATGTCAAGCGTCGGAGGCATGAGGTAAGCTTATAAATTTTTACATGCTGTTCAGCGACCTATCACTTATAGCTAATAAATTATTTAGCCATAAACTTATATCGGACAATGAAATAATTTCTTGTAAGAGTAGAATTCACTAAAAATTAATTAATTATACCGAATCGTTTAAGTTCTGCTTCCTTTTAGACTGCTGAGCACATGTTTGAAATTTAAGAAGGATGGCTCTTCAAAAGTTAGTAAATAAAGAGTATTAGAAAAAAGTTGAAATTTGCAGTAGGATGCGTTTAAAATTCGTTAAAGTAATGGGTCGTTAAAGCAAACATATTTTCAGATGAGCTAAACACATTTATTTATATACTGATATTTCTTTACATATTTATAATATTATACTACAGTTGGTGCAAAAGGCCTGCAGTTCATCAGATAATTTAGATAATTTGAATTTGGATACTGAAAATGACATCTCGTTGCATCAAGGTGGTTATTTATTATTTTTAATAAGAATAATTAATGTTATGTTTATGTCACTAGCATTTTTTAATTATTTTAATTTTTGACTATAAGAAGAAACAGATAAAAGATGTGATGCATTCACAATGACAGGAAAAGAGATGCATAGCAAATACTGTTATGTAGATCTACCAGCCCCTGAAATTAAAACTTCAACAAGGAGCACACAGACATACTGTGTAGAACTTGGTAAGTAAATGTGATATTTATTAACGCTAAACTTTCTTTTTTTTCTAAATTGCTTTATTGATTGCTTCATTATTAAAATCTAATATAGAAATTCAAGAGACCCAAATGCCAGAGATTCAAGCTATTGAGGATGTTAAGATGGTGCAAGACAAGGAAGCTGTTGAAGATATTCCTCATGATCCTGATTACGTACCTGAGACTATTGATGAAACTGATTCTGATACGTCGTGAGTAACTTACTGACTTCTGTGCGACTACACACATCTATTTAAATGTATTAAACATGTACATCCTGTATTAAAACCAAAAATTTATTTCAGATTCTCATTTACAGAATCCCATGGAAATTGACTCTTCATTGTATTTGAAGAATGCCTGTTATTATTCTTCAATTTGTGTAGCATTTGTGCAACACCTTGCCACGTGAAAACAAATGCCAGTGGATCATTATTGCATGTTATTACTCTATGTGATAACAAGCATACTCTATGTGTTTCAATTTCTTTTTAACTCTACTTTTATAGAAACCAATAGCTCTTGCTTTATAATTTAACTGATATACGGTTTGAATTAATCATACTAATGCATTATGTAAGATATATTAAAATATTTTTTTCCAGGATGTACTTGGCAGCTCTTCATTACAATGAGAATTCTAACAGAGGTTTATTAACTAACAGTGATGGAAGTGTACGCTCTGTGATAACTTACCCCAAATATAAGAGGGGAGAGAACTGTATGCGATATCTTAAAGAGACAAGTACATATGGTAAGCTGTACAATTTACAGGAGGATATTGCCTGACATTTTGTAAGCATGCATATAATGTGCCTATGAATTTGTCAATTTCCAACAGTTTATTTTCCTTTATTCAATCAGGATACTTCAAAACCTTAATGAGTGAAACTATAAGGTTATGGTTTAACCATAGAACAAGCGAAATAAACTTACAACAACCAGCAATACCACCATCATTAGCTTCCGCTAGAACGAGCCGTGTAATACAGCGAAAAAATTCACATTATGCCAGAAAAAGTTGATTCTTTGAGGTGATTACATGAATATCGGGAAAAAACATATATGTATATATTATTATAGTATGCAAAATCTAATCCAACAAATGCTTTAAATATTTCAAAATTATTAAAATTTATAGTTTTCACAACATTCCAAAAATTGGTTGAATTAGGTCTTATTAGAATTTATGAACTCTAAAATTATCTGACAAAATTATTGAATTAATTTCAGTTGATTAATGTAAGATTTTAATTCTTTGTTTATTTTTTTTCTTCATTTCAGCCAATTATTAAATAGTCCCCATCATGTTTTCCATGTTTTTTGACGTACTAGTTGAAATTCAGATGTAGCTTACAATAGAGCTGGATAAGTAGCGATGTAAATTCCTGGCCAATAGGTTTAACTACAAATGAAAGAGATATCTTTTTCATCTGTGGTTAAACGTGTGGTTTTTTATATTTACCAGCTCTATAAGCGTGTCCTAGTTTACTATTTAATTTTTGATTTACCCACTGGGGTCAGAATTACCGGGGTGGGAGCTAGAGAGGGAGCTTCTGTTCGTCATGGTAAATAGGTATGTAAAGGAGTGAAATTTGATAGCCAGATTCCTTTAAGCAAAATCGGCCTTGCTGGCTCAGTCGTTGCGTGATCGCCTGTGATGCCCGAGATCGCGGATTTGACCCCGGCCGAGGACGACGAGGATATTTTCAGGGGTAAAATCTTGAGATCACGCACTTCCTTCAGAAGGGAAGTAAAGCTGTTGGCCTCGTGTAGTCGTTTGCCGGCTACACGTTAAAGAACCCTTGCGAGGCAAAATTGCGGCCCCTATAACGCAGTCTTGAAATGACCATGGCAGTTGAAAAGGATGTTAATACCAAACAAACCAAAACAAACCTTTAGGAAAAATCTATACTACTTTGAAATTTTGGCCCATTTGTTTCAGTGGGTTGGAGTGGTAGGGTGCCATTCACATGGTCTTTAGAATAATTAAAGTTTTCAAATGGCCACATACAATTGGAAATGAGAAATGTTAGAATATAGAACCCCATCTCATTTTCTAATACTGTTTGAGAAAATCAGTTTTTCAAAAAATAGATGAATTCTGAGCTATTGCCACTTTCCTATACTTGCCTCAGGGGGAATTAATTTTATTGAAAGCATTTAATAGAAGCCAACCACAAATAGAAAGGAGGGGGGCACTAGTAACTTGATTTGAAGCCACTTTTTTTGGTGAAAATTCACAAATAGAACCCCACTAAAATTTTATTAAATCTATTTTAATTCTTTGAATCTATTTAAATTCACAAATAAATAATTGGTGCTAACAATAGTAAATTTTTGTTTAATGTTTTGAAGTTTGTCATTTAAACTGGCTGAAATAGTTTATATTAAATGGTGATTGTTAATTAAAATATGTCAATATAATAAAATATATTTGATAACCTGAAATTTCGTTCGTATTTTTCCATAAATTTTACTTATGATCAAATAAATAAAGAAAACTGCTTACAAGAGAATGTTATTCACTTTTAATTAAATTTTACAATATTTGAAACCACAATAATCTTGTGACGGAAAATTTTTACGAATTGCTGTCAGAACGCAACTGGGAAGAACTTTTCTTTTATTTCTTCCCGTGCGGACCCAAATCCAATGAACAAATTGCCTGTAACCTGTATATCTGTATTGCCTGAAATAAAAGGGGGAGAAAAAAAAATGACCTACATGTACGCCGAGTGCTTTTACAGAAATGAAATAAGCTTTAAAAATGTTTTAGAATATTTCCTAACGACTGGGATTAATTAAAATAATCCAAATAGATGGATCCTTATAAATAAACAAAAAGCTTTTCCTCAAAGCAGGCTCGACACTTCAACCACTTGCCGGAATTTGTTATTACGAATCATCTATTTAAATTTGCTTTAATAATACATTACTACTTATTCGTTGATGGGCCCATCAGGTTTCCCAACGCTATCGCACACTTCTCTATATGCGATGGTTAGTACATCGTGGTCCAGACAAATTTTTGAAAAAATTGGATTCTCGGTGATGCACGCCGAATCGCTGGGGATATGCTGCTCGACTTTGCATAATCACGGCAGCATACATTCTCTACCGCTGTTTGCATATTTTCACATTTCGTGCACTGACACCTAATTTAAAAATTATTACTATGAATTTGTTCACATTTAAATAACGTATAATCAATTATTAATTGTACTTGCAATTTGTTGGGCGTGGTACATTTTCCGTGGATTCGGCGACACTGGATTCCTCATCTAATGATGGGTATTCGCGTCGGTGAGGCTCATAACTGTATGGTTTGACGCTCTCAAAATCATAGTCAAAGTTTTCCAAATCGTCAGCTAGATAATTGTTTAAATAAGCCTCCATATCATCATAATTCTCTAGACTGATATCCGAATCTATGCTTTCAGGTTCAGGCATTATAAAAGTTGCAGTGAACTGAATGAACGTTAACGTTTGTTTATAGCAGATCTATAGTGAATGTTAAAGCTTGCTGGGAGCAAACCTCGTATTACATCACGGCTTCATCCAAGATTTCAAATCGCGCTCCAAATTTCGTATTTTTACACATTTAGGGGTCGAATTAAAAAATTTTAAATGTGCTACGATATTATTAATGCGCTAATCTTTCGATTTAAATAAAGTTGTATGTGACCGTAGAGTTTTCCTTTAACACTATACATTGAATACCAATATGATTAGAGATCGCTGAACGATAAAAGCAAACATAGTAATGGAGGACTCTGGTGAAAAATAATATTCTGTCCTTAAGAGTGCAATACGTCTTTTTTGTGCGAAAATATTTTCACATGGTTTCAGTAAGTTCTTTAAAAAATGAGAAAGTGCAAGGAACAAGGTCTCATCGTAAATAAAGGTACCGACAGTAATGTTCTTCAGAGAAACAAACAGGGATCATGATGAAAAAAATAACCGCTAACAGAACCAGCCCACTCATAACGGAGCCAACGTAAAGAGTTTGAGCTATAACATCCTTAAAAGAAACACTGGCCAAATGGCCAAGAAGCTAAAAAGTATGAAAGAAGTGTCGGGCGAATCATTCGAGAAAATGTCAACGCAACGACGATATCAAGCATCATGGGATACACGTCTGTCATCCGATGTCCCTTCAAACTGCGATGGAATCATTTCACGGAAGCCTCAGATATCCGATTATAAATAAAATTATAAATGAAAAGAAGAAAGCATTCCATAGCATGGGCTGAACCAAGAACTTTCACTAATCGCACTAACGCTCTAACCAATTAAGCCCTGCTAGCAGGGAAGCATTAATATCTAGGCTGGGTTAGAAGGAAAGTAACAGAAGGTGGCTACCACCTATAAAATCGAGAAAGATAACTTGTTTCCCAATAGTGTTATTACTTCGGTTTAATGAAACCATCAACTGAACGCATGAAGAACCAGAACCTTAGATGACATTTTGTCGCGTTCACCTACACCAGCCTTGTAATCAACCGAATGGCTAACGTCTTCAAAGCAGTGGGTGGGAAGGTTGCCTTTCAGGACAAGAAACAGTTGCAAATTTTTTCTAAATGCTAATGACAAAAGAGAGGTAAAATAATGAACATGACAGATTTGGTGTCTGCAAATTGATGCACATGCAGTAGGAAGTTTACAATACCCTATCAAAAGTCTTGGGACAACCCTGATTTGCATGAAAATGAGATATTCCTTTGCAATTTCACTGTTGGCATTTTTCCCAGCACTACATAACAGAGAGTGAATGCTGTCAGAATGTCTCAAAGAAAAGAGCTTTCAGACTTCCAAAGAGGTACAATTGTTGGATGCCTTCTCGCAGGCAAAACTGTTAGAGAGACGTAAACCCTCCTATAACATCCCGAAATCGACCATTCACAACGTCATCCAGGCATGGAAAGAGAAAGGCACCGCAAGTGTTCTGCCTAGGACTGGAAGACACAAAATCGTGTCGGCCAGAGACCAAAGGGCTCTTCGTAAAGTGGTCACTGCAAACCGTCACACATCGCTTGATGGACTGACAAAATCGTTCATAGATTCGACGGGAACAACTGTGAGCACCCTGACTGTTCGCAGGGAACTGCATGCAATGGGTTTTTATGGCAGAGCGGCAGCCCACAAACCTCACATCAGCACCACCAACGCAACGAGGAGATTGCAATGGTGCAAAGAGCGACCATATTGGACTCTGGATCAATGGCAAATGGTTGAATGGAGTGATGAGTCTCGCTAACAATCTGGCAATCGGATGGACGGGTTTGGGTATGGCGAACGCTATCTGCCAAGCAGTGTTGTGCCCACGGTGAAGTTCGGCGGAAGGTCGGTGATAGTGTGGGGGTGCTCTTCATCGTATGGGTTGGGTGCAATCGTTTCCATGGACGGACATCTAAACGCAGAGCGTTACCAAGACATTCTGGACAACGCAGCACTCCCATCTCTCTGGGTAGCACTTTGGCAATGGCCCTTTTCTGTTTCAGCACTATAAAGCAAGGGCTGTAGGCACATTTGATGAAAAGGGGATTTGAGTACTTGACTGGCCTTTCCAGAGCCCCGATCTGAACCCCATCGAACATCTGTGGGATGTGTTGGAACGTCGATTGCGCGCTTGTGCGGATCGCCCGAATCCGTGACCGAAGTGTCCAAGACACTTATGGCACAATGGCGAAAATTACCTGTCGGAACGTATCAAAAACTTGTGGACAGTTTGCTCCAGAGAGTAGAAGCTGTGATAGCAGCAAAAGGTGGACCAACAAGATACTAAAATATGTATATATTTGAGTGTATCTATTAAAGTGATGGTGTTCCATGACTTTTGATAGGGTAGTGTATGTTGGAATGAAAAAAAAAACCGGACTTTTCAGGAAAGGTATAAAGAACACAGGAGATCGTATGAAATACGGATAAAAAGTCCACGAAGCTGAAGAATATGAGACAAGCAAAACGAGTATTCCACATGTACAATTTTTAACGAGTGGAATAGTGGTTTTGCTTGTCTCTCAATCTTGTAAATCCAACTTTGTCAAGCACTTCATTAAGGAAAAACACCGATTCGGACCCAGTGAAGAAATCGTGACAATTCTGAAATACAAAGAGGATCCCAGAATGTTAACTATATAAAAAGATATTAAAATAAAGAATCATTACTTTTGTATTAAGGACAAGTTACTTAATGATCAAGTGAATACTGAAATTAAGCTTCTAATAGAAGCCATGAATGAAGTTACAAAATATACAAAGTGCGTCTAAAAAGTTCGGTTTGGAAGCATAAAACAAATAAAATCTTGTAAACATTCCAAGGAGGAGCTTTAGCAGTAAAGCAGAAATAAATTTTTTTAAAAAAAATTTAACCCCCCCCCCCCCCCGAGTAGAATAAGGCAAGTAGCAGAGCCTGCAGTCATTTATTTTTACCCCTCTATCTGCACTTTTTACCTCTCCACAAGTTTTTTAATCAAAAAAATAATTTTCTCGAACGTAATACGTAGAAAATGTAAAAAAGCTCGTATTTTCTTTCCCTTCTCATCATTTCCGATCGTATGATATATCCCATGCCATATGTTGCCATATTTCTAAAGCCCAAGTGAATGCCCCCCCCCCCCGCAAATCCGACCCCAATGGAACAACTGGGCCTGAACTTCATAGTAACGTAGATCTTGCCTAGAGGAATCTGGATACTGAATTTCATGCCTTTAGGTACCTAAATAGCACATAGATATGTTGTCCTCTCTGAATCCCACCTACGTAATTCTGACCCCAGTGTACCAATTAAAACCAAACAAAATAGTGCATATGGACATGACCATAGGAAGCTACATTCCGAATTTCAACCTTCTACCTCAAAAAATGTAGAAATTATGAAGAAGACGAACTGACATTATAAAACCAATAAGTAGCTCCATTCTTCGGCTACTTAATAATATAGATTATGAGCACTTGAGCAATCGTGCGTCGACAAAGCGATTTCACCTGCGCGCGCCGATGTCAGCAATGCTTAAAAGATGAACAGAAAGTAACAATGTATTCCTTCTTGACAAATCGATTGTTATATGACATGCCATTATCTTAGTTTTCTTTACATTCACTGTTTTAGCACGTGAATTCGACTTGAAGGGGTCCACGAAAAATTCTGAAAAGTTGATACGGCCGAGCTAAGACTTTGATGGTCACATTTCTGAAAACAGAATTTGAAAAAGTTAATCCGTTTTCAAGTTATCGTGCAAACGGCGGACGGACGGCCGGCCGGATAAACGTACAGACCAAGGGCGCATTCTTATAAGTAGCTTTTATGCTAAAGCTCCTAAGAAAACAAAACATGGAAAGAAAATACCTTTATTCACCCTCAAAGTAACACCCATTGGATACAATACACTATTGGCATCGTTGATAAAGCTGCTGGAATGAGTCAGCGAAGTCCTCTTTTGGAATCGATCGAAGCACAGATGTCACACGTCATCGGATGTTTGCTAAGTCTGCAAAACGTGTGCTCTTCAAGACCCCCTTGAGGCGAGGGACCAAAAAGACGTCTTCATGCGCCAGGTCAGGCGAATACGGTGTATGTGCGATAACAGTTACACGGCGTTGGGTCAAAAAGTGCTTACACGGATCCAGGTTAATTCCCCAGATGCCTCACTCGTAGACTTCTGTGGCTTAGGATTCCTTAAAAGAGCGCTTTATAACTGTCGAGCAACAACACGGAAAGTGAACGAAGCGTTATGGATAAACATTCCTCTTGCAATGCTTCACAGAAGTTTGTTATAATGGTTTGAACATCCCATTGGAAACAACTGACCTAAGCTAAAAATTAAATTCGTCGAATTTTAACTGCATCAAACTTCTAAGTAAATTATCAGGCCTCAGGTGTTTTAAATGTGTAAATCATAGCGTAAATTTACATAATATGTCTACGAACACTTCGTCAATTAGTTACGCCAAAATTTATCAAACATAATTTTTAATGATATTTAGTCATGTGGCAACAATGTTTGCAACAAAGAAGTTCGCGGCATAGATGCTTACAACGAAAATATCGGATACCATATATTTTATTGTATCTTCACTAATATTATAGAAACTTAAAAGATAGACATTTAATATTAACTCAATGTTGAAAATGAAATTAATAAATTAAGTAGAGGTTTCAAGCATATTAATTTGAAATATCCATCTCTATATTTTTAATGATCATTGTACCTACATAATCGTTATAAAATTAATGCAAGTTTTATTCACGATTATTTAATACCGCTTGTAACTGTGTATGCGACGGCATTTGGCAAATAACACTAGTCAACACACTTTTTGGCACAAAGACCACAGATAATGTTCTTAGTAGTAATTTGTAGGTAGAATCCGAATCTGCTTTTAGATTTTTTCTATCACATCGAGATTTCTATGTTAAAGTAATGGGGTGAAGAGAAGCGGCTACAATGTTAAAGTATCCATATTTTGGGGCCGCAAGGAAATTTACCAGGCTCCAAACACTGAATGATTTAAAAATATTTCATTGTAAAACAAGAAAGCTGTGCGTGCTAGAGAAATTTAAAAATTATATTTGTAATCAGCAGAAAAAATACTACCAAAAATCACCCACTTTCTTTTTGTGCCAAGAAAAATCTTTCATTTTGTTGGCCAGTGTAATTAGTTAACGCCAACGGGTTTCTAATCACCCAAAACTGAAAACACCACGAATAATCTAAAACATCAGATTTTAAACCGTCATTCTGTTTTCGATCAACATCGTTTCATCTCCTACCATTACTTGGTTATCCTTTCCACCTGAATTATCCTTGTCTACGTCACAACGGGAAGCAGATCATGGGAAATGGGTTGTTACTGGCTGGATCATGGCTATTCTCGGTGACCGTGTTCAATAAATTGGATTCTGAACCGAAAAGGGAGGATGAAAACAGAGAAGATGACTTCCTATCACTGGCCAAGAAACGAAGCAGAATTTGATACCGCACATCCGCTTATTGTTTTTCTCTCGCAACTGAGCTTCAATTTTCTATGAGACATTATTAGAAATTATTATGTCAGTAGATATTATTCGGTGGAATCTACAGTATGTTTATAGTATTATAAAGTTTAATGCTTGAAAGGGAAAAAATTGAAATAAAAGCAAAGAAAAAAAATTAAGAATAAGAATACCTAACTTAAATATTCGCCCTCTATCTCACGGATGCAAGGACGTACACACTTTCTGCATATCACTCCTCAAACCTGTAAATAATACTGAAAAGTTCTTTACCAATAGTTAGGAAGATAGATGGAAATTTCAATTGCGCCTATTTTAAGAAAGTTATTAGTCATGTATCTCTCAGTTAAGGCGCGAGCAACGCAGTGTTAAATACAAGGTGATCAAAAAAAACTTTTCACTTTGAGAGCTGAAAATGTTTGTATAAATGAACAGACCATAATGATATTTTAACATTTATATAGGCTTAATGTGGAAATGTTTCCAATCATAAAATATGCAAATAAGGAATTTATATTTTTCATTAGATAACATGCTGAATATAGCTATCTTTCTCTTCTATCACCAAATTTAAGCCGTTAATGATATTTAAAAAAGGCTGATTTTAACAATGGTTGTGAGATCTGAGCTATCTATCTCTCTTCTGATGGAGCCTTTCAGATCACAGAGTTATTGATCTGGTAAGATAAATCCTGTTTATTTAGGGCGCGTTCGACATGTGCACACTAAACGCACCTAATGACATCACTCAGTGCGAGCGGTGAAAAAAGTGTAGTGCATTTTGTGTGTGTCATGAAAAACAGGAAAGAGCACGAAAGTGGGATGTTCACCTCACCCGTGCTACCATGAATAGTATGCGTACTGCTGAAAATAAAACTCATCATAACATCTGCATTCATATAACACGCCGAAATCGATCATTACACAGGTAGATTTCAATGTCAGTTTAAACGATATGCAGAATTCAATTATTTTTTATACCTGTTGGTTCTTTAATTGTAACTAAAATTCCGAATTATCTATCGCTACATTTCAAGCTCTAGGGGAGCGCCATCTTGCAACGCACTAAACGACTCTACTCCTAACCTAGGGTCATTAAGTGCGCGCACGAAACGCCCGATAGTGCGCGCACTGGCGATGACGAACACGACCGGATTCCATGACGAACACGTTAGTGTGTTTAGTGAACTCACAAAGACGTTTAGTGCGCGATGTCGAACGCGCCCTTAGAAATCACAGCCCACTATACTTCGTCCAACAAGAGAAAAACAGGGTGTGTTTCCGGTCTGATATCGACTACTCACTCATCCGCAATGCTTTGTGGAATCTCTCCTTCAGCGAGTACACAAGTCAATTTGTAATGGCGACGCCCGTGCAACAACTCTTTAGCCAAACAAGGAAAAACTATTCACAGCCAGGCTAGGGAGATTTGTGTGGAACATATTTTGCTACTTTAAAGGAAAATAGTGTTTTAAAAGCTCATCTGCTTTGATAGAAGAAACTTCCAAGGCAATGCAAGTTTCTTTTTCTTGCGTTCGAACAATTGTTCAAGAAGGAAACGAAGCATCTTCATGCGAAGCTACCACCCCCTCTCCTCGCTTTTCGACTCCTGGAAAGAAAAGACCCAGGGAATCTCGAACAACGATATATATAAAATTGAGTAAAAAGACAATTTTATGAATGTACAATATTTTTAATTATAATCAAAGCAAAGCAACTGAATAATATTAAAGCTTCTGCTGTAATATTATAAAGCGCTTCTTCAATAAGACATGCGACAGAACTGATTAAGCGCATGAAGCCCCCTTTCTCTGATTGGCTAATCTGAAACTTCCTGTGACACACCCTGTTTCTTTCTTGTTGGATGAACTATAGATAAAGGCCTGAGTGCTGTTTTCAAAATGGCGGCGCTCGCAGGCGGCCTGTCTGTGTGAAATAAGATGGAATAGAAGAATTATTTCACAAATTTGCTTTAATCTTCTAAAAAAATCTAAGATTAAGTCACCCGCGTTCGGGAGTTAGGCAGAGGCTCTCGTTCGAAAAATAGTCGACAGTCTCCTGGCTGTTATCTCGGAGCAATGCCTCCGAGAAGCCCCACCAGTGCACTCGCTATGCGCTTGGGGAAACGGTCGGGGGCAGCGCATGCCTTTACCCAGGAGGAGAAACTGGTAAAGCGACAACGGGATCGGGTGCTGTCAATCGGCACTTGGAATGTATTCTCCATGACAGGAAAGGAATCAGAGTTAGTGGAGGAAGCCAAACGGTATCGACTGGATATCATAGGTATTACCTCTACGAAACGTCCGGGTTCTGGAACTGTGGACTTAGAAGGAGGGTGGAAGCTTTTCTACTCTGGTGTCAACCCTAACATGACTGCCCAGGCGGGAGTGGGGATACTCACAAGTCCCCGGCTGGCAGATTATGTTGCAGATTGCACCCCCTTAGGTGGAAGACTGTGTCTCCTGAGGCTTCAGATAGGGAAACGGTCTCTCTCTCTATTCGTTGCATATGCTCCGAATGCAGTCACAGAGTACCCACTTTTTCTAGATGAAGTTGATGCTGCTCTTAGCAGGAGAGGGAGTGCAGATTCTGTCATCCTGATGGGCGACTTCAATGCACACGTAGGGGCTGATGACCAAATGTGGAGGGGAGTGATTGGGAGGAATGGTGACCCCGATTTAAATGCGAATGGGAGGTGCTTGTTGGATCTCTGTTGCAACAATGGACTTTCAATCACAAACACCTTCTTCCAGCACAGGGATGTCCATAAGTATACCTGGTACAGGGATGCAATGGACCAGAAGTCACTGATTGATTTTGTAATTGTTTCAGCTGACTTATTCCGATCAGTGTTGGATACTCGTGTGAGAAGAGGGGCAGAACTATCAACTGATCACCACCTTGTTGTCTGCACTTTGCGGTTCTCTGAATCCATGCCAACCAAGCGAAATACTAGGTTCAGACAAACTTGGCGCATCAAATGGGAGGCACTGGAGGATAGAGCTGTGAGGAAGACCTTTGCAGATAGCATATCTTCAAGTTTCAAAGAACTACCCAGTGATCGTGGTACTGTTGAAGAGGAGTGGCAGTTGTTTAAAACTGATGTGATTACTTCGGCTGCTTTGTGCTGTGGTCGTAAGCGGCTGAGTGTGGCGCAGGCCGGTGAGAAAAGGACTGCATGGTGGAACGGTGAAGTCCAAGAAGCTGTCAAAGCAAAGAAGGAAGCTTATTTGCTATGGCTTGCAAATAAGTCAACTTCGAGTCGAGTGCGGTACACTGAGGCGCGAAAAGCAGCAGCAAAGACAGTATCAACAGCTAAAGCCAAGGCCTGGGAGAAGTTCGGGGAGAAATTGGAGGCAGACTATGGTTCGGCAAACAAGGTGTTCTGGCAGACCGTGCGCCGCCTCCGTGGAAAGAAGTCTCTTTCATCACAAACTATTAAGAGTTCAGATGGGAGGCTTCTGAAAACGGAGGAGAGCGTATTGCATAGGTGGAAGGAATACTTTGCATCTCTTCTTAATCCGGTGACAACAACAACTGAGGCATACGAGGTGCACCTTGGAGCGGAGAATAGTCACGGTAGTATCACTGAAACAGAAGTCAGATGGGCAATTAAGTCCCTGAAGACTGGCAAAGCTGCAGGTGATGATGAAATCCGGTCCGAGATGTTAAAGACCTTAAATCAGGATGGTATCCTGTGGCTGACTCGAGTGTGTCAGGCTGCTTGGATATCTGGACAGGCCCCTAAGCAATGGCAGACAGGAATTGTGATCCCTATCTTCAAAAAGGGAGATCAGAGAGACTGCAACAACTATCGAGGCATCTCTTTGCTCAGCATTCCTGGGAAAGTGTACGCTAAGTATCTGGAGAAGAGAAGTCGGGAAATAGTCGACTCCAAACTGTCGGGGGAGCAGTGTGGTTTCCGACCTGGCCGAAGCACGACGGATCACATCTTTGCTCTAAGGCAAATCTTTGAGAAATCCTGGGAGTATGCAAAAGAGGTCTACGCTTGCTTTGTGGACCTCGAAAAAGCATATGACAGGGTTCCTTGGGAGAAGCTCTGGCAAGTGTTGCAAGAGTATGGAGTGGATGGGCAATTACTGGTTGCTATCATGTCTCTGTACGAAAGCTCTGAGATGTGTGTCCGGATAAATGGCATTAAGTCAAGACCGTTCACCGTGGGTGTTGGACTCCGCCAAGGGTGCGTACTGTCGCCCATCTTGTTCATTATCTTTATGGACTGGATAGACAGGGGCAGCCGAGGCGATGAGCGTGTTTGTGTGGGCGACTGCCTGGTGGAGAGGTTGCTCTTTGCGGACGACCTTGTCCTGCTTGGGTCTTCTCGCACGAACCTTCAGCATGCACTAGACCGGTTTGCAGCCAAATGTGAAGAAGCTGAGATGAAGATCAGTGTGGCTAAAACCGAAGTTCTGGTTCTTTCAAGACAGCCTGCTCAGTGCGCTCTCCATGTTAGGGGAGCCTCATTGAGACAGGTGGAGAAATTCAAGTGTCTCGGGACTGCATTCACGAGTGATGGACGGCAGGAGAAAGAATTGGATGCTCGGATCGGTGCAGCAAGCTGTGTCAGACGTGAACTGTGGCGATCCGTGGTAACGAAACGTGAGCTGGGTAACAAAACCAAGCTCTCCGTCTTCAAATCTATCTTTGTCCCCATTCTCACCTATGGTCATGAGGCTTGGGTAATGACCGAAAGAGTGCGATCGCGGGTACAAGCGGCCGAAATGAGATTCCTGAGAGGTGTGGCAGGTGTTACCCTACTGGATAGAGTGTACAGCAGCACAATAAGGGAATCTTTAGGTGTTGAGCCGCTACTTCTCCGCATTGAGAGATCTCAGTTACGCTCGTATGGCCACGTGATACGGATGCCGCAAACTAGTCTTCCTAGGCAGTTGTTATTTTCCAAGCCGGTGGGTAAGAGACCAAGGGGTCGGCCTAGAACCAGGTGGCTAGACTACATGGAGAATCTGGGTTCGAGTCGCTTGGATATTACCAGGGAGGACATGCGCCTGATGGCGGAAGATCGCGATCGCTGGAGATCCTCCATAGGGCTGCTGCCCCCGCGACCCTAACGGATAAGCGGGTTTGAAAAGTAAGTAAGTAAGTAACGAAATCTAAGTTTTTGAACTTGTTATTTAAATGGCTTTGTTTCAATCAAAACAATGGCAACATACGTGCAAATAAATATAGTTTCATTTTTTTTCAAAGTAGAGCCATCTATGGAGGAAGAGAAAAAGCATCTTTTCTATAAAAAATTTCGAAACCATATATGATGGTTTTAGAAATCTGCAAAAATTAGTTCCTGTAATAGATTAATTATTTTGGTTAGATTTTGTAAGAAAATTAAAGCAAATTTATGAAATAATTCTTTTATTTCAGCTTATTTCACACAGAACGTCTGCCTGCGAGCGCCGCCATTTTGAAAACAGAACTCAGGCCTTTAGCTAATGGGCTGTGTTAGAAATCCCCAATAATGAAGTTAGCAGTAAAGCCATTGCACACAGTTACCTTCAACTAGTGTACAAAAAAACTATTTAAACTAATTTAAATATTTTATGTTGGAAACATTTCTGAATTAAAAAGTATGATTTAAATATTTTTGTGACAAGAGTGGTTTTTTAGAGGCCATTTGAAATCTCGTTTAGGACAAATTCGGCGAAAACATGCTTTGCGGAAAATCTTCCAGCTCTTTTATTTTAAAGATATCAAGTTTAATATAAAAATAAAATGTTGTTCACCATAATATGCTCTAAATTTTAAATTTTTACTATTTTTTCCCTTGGTCAAAAAGTTAAACAATAAAAAAAAAAAGAAAAAGAATTAAAAAAACGATTTTTGCTACCATTAATTTTTATGAACGGAAAAGAATCGCTTGAATATTATTTTTTCCACAGAAAACTTGTAGGACTACATACTGCAGAAATTTTAACTGAGAACCCTCTCGGTTTCTTTGTAGAACCTTTCAAACATGAGGGAAGATCCGTTATCTATCATTTTAAGTGCTTGGCAGATATATGTAATATATATCTCCATAATTATGTAAATTTTACAGAATAAATATGTTTGCAATAGAAACACACATAATATGTATCATATTAATTTGATGGCTAAGACTCAGCTGGTTTCAGAGTAGTAGAGAATCAAATTTAGCAAAAATGCCATTTCTTTTGCACTAGATAAAATTAAAAATTAACAAAACATCTTTTATATTCATTATTTTCACTAAGCAATATTTTCGAGGAGCACAGCTTCTGGAAAGCCAAAAAGGCAATAGGATTTTAGGTTTAGAGCATTTCTGTGTGTAATGGAAATTAGATGATGCAGAGATTTCTGTTAACTCTTTAAAAGGAAAAACTGTGATTAAGTTCAAAAATTTTCTTTTTACTCTTTCTTAAATCTATTTAATGATTGTGACATGCATCGAATTAGAAGTTTTTCTGAATTTTAAAAGGAAGAAAATAAAAAATATCACATAGGGGTAACTGAAACTTACGTGAAAAAAATTAAAATTTTAACTTTATGACTGCTTACACATTAATGTAGATATGTTTACTTCTGTTAAGTCTTTGGTTGGGATGGGGAACTATTCTAAATTTTCAGTTTGAACGTAGTGTTATAAATAGCTGAATTTTCATTGCATACGCTTTGAGAGATATTATACAGTATACACACAGTGTTTTCAGTTAAATGATAGTAATTTGTCTTTGAACTTTCTCATAGGAACCGAAACAATGTTATTCCTATATAAATGAAAAGCAATTATTCATATTTTTGTTTTCGATTCTTCCGATCATATACACAATGTTACAGCGAATAAAACCTCGCTGTAACAAAACGCGCATCTTCCGCAGGAGAGAAGCTCCCAAGATGCCATGCGAAGGAAGAAACGAGGGAGATTCGACTTACGCCGTGCAGGGAAGCGACCAGGTAAACAGGCAAAAATCGTCAGTTGGTTGGGGAGAACGTACGAGTTCGGATGCTAATGACTTAATGAACGGCCAGCCTTTGAGACAGGAGCGGTCTAGCCTACGGGAATATCGTACCGAACCGGAAGATATTCGTATTTCCAAGCGGACCAGTGTTTCGTATAGAAACAAGGTCTTGGCATCCGCTACTCGTAGAGTATTAAAAAAAATTCCTGCTGCGAAAGTGAGCTCGTCCGTCTACGGAAAAAGCCAGCTATATTCCGGCGTACACATATACAACCGAATCCTGCCAAGTTTGTTTTCGCCAGTAAATCTTCTATGTGTAACGCATTTCGATGTAGAAGTGTGGAGTGAAAGCGTGCAGCGAGATAGCACAAAATCTATCTTCTGCTGGAAATGGGTAACGATTCTCGGCGTATTTCCTTGCGGCCTGTCGGCGTTTGTGGGTTCCTTCATCGGTAGAGTAGTGCGATGTCACTGTTTAGCTGTGCTTTATTCGACAAAAATGTGAGTACTGTCTGCACGCAACGAGAAGACCGCAACGAGAATGTGTTCGTATGGTGTCGCTGTAGTTGCAGATTAGTTATGAAGGGAGGAAAAGAGCTAAAATCAAGTAGCGCAAACATGAGCTCTGGCCGTGTTTCCAAACAAATGAAAACGTTTGCATGGAGGTAGATACCTGATAAATATGAAAAAAAAATAAGAGAAGAAAATCGTCCTATTGTTTACATCGATGAAACATAAGATCGACTCAAATTTGGCTGTTGTCCACCAAGACAGAATAGATTCATCTGCAACTGCAGCGATACCGTACGAGCACATTAAGCAACTCAGCGGTCTTATCGTGGCGCGCGGACAGTAGAGTTCTCTCACTGTAAGGTGAAATGGAAGAGTTCACTTTATCGCGTTCAATAGGTAGACTGTCTAATGGAGTGTTTCGGCACAAGGTCGTTATTGCGCATGCGCGTGCCAGGAAAACTTGGATTAGGGGCTTTACTTTAGCAATGCGATTGTGTTTAAAATCATCATCGAGTGATAAAATAGTTAATAAAATTAATAAGTTATTGTATGTTTAATTGTTAAAAAAAAGAAAAAAATTAAACGATCACATGTGTTTCATATTTAATATTTAATTATAAATTCTGTTTTCAATTGAAAATGAAAAATCCCAAACTGCAAAGAAATATACAATTTAGACAAATTAGACAAAAAATTTTCATAGATTCCTTCTAAACTATCTATATTTGGAATCGACAAAAGGAGAAAAAAGAATACAAATTTTTTCAGAATGTCTGTAAGTTGTAATTAATCACAACTTTAATCCTTCTACTTTCATAAATTTTTTCAAGAATGAATTGATAATCGTGGAATTTTAAATTTTTAAGCGCTTGAGCATTCTTCTATTTTTTAAAAATCTTATATTTGGAATTAATATCCACTTACTGGTAAAGTTTTGTATCATTCATTTTTTTATTATGAATCAATTTATTTTTGATAAAAACATTTTATAAGAATTTTAGTATATTGTATAAAAAAAATCAATTTTGACGTTTCTTTAATATTTAGAAAATTGAATTTTTAAAGTTGTACGCTGTTATAAGAAATATTGATGTGTCATTACTGAGGACACAAGAAAAATAAAACAATCACAATTTTTTTTAAAGAATAAATGAAGAATGGTCTTATGAGGATTGTTTTGGTTTTTTTCGCGCCAAACCTCAGATGTTTTAAATTGGAAGTTTTATCAATAATAATTTTAATGTTTTTTATTTCATCCTGTAGAAGAATGGCAGAAATAAAAAAAACTAAAATGTTGTACTTTATGTTACATTGTTTTCTGTTGTTTCTAAACAAGCAAAATTTCACCGAATGGAATCAAATGAGTTTGTAGTGTCTCTATATACTTTTCTTGGTTTTGTCGTCTATCTAAAAATGCTAAGGACGCTTGACCATTATATGAAAAGGCCGCCCACATCATCACTGATCCACCACCTTGTTGTCTGCTAAAAAATCATGCCAGTAGCTTGCATATCCATCAGGACCATCCAGATTCCATTTCTTTTCATCACTGAACAGCACACTCAGCCATTTATCACCACAAGACATGTGCTGACGAGCCCAGTGCTACCTCTTCTTTTGGTGAAGCTTTGTGAGTGGCAGTTTACTTCTCATTTTCTTGTGAATAAGTTAACTAGCTTCATTAATACATCTGAACTGTATTCTTTGATATATGCAGATGTGAACTAACAGTGATGTTAAGTATGGACATTTTCTGGGAGGAAATCATTCTCAGTATCCGTCTTTCATCACGAGAGCTTGTCACATGTAGTCTTCCTGAACGATGTTTTGGTTGGTGTGGCTCTCTACGAGCTAGAACTCAGTAAATAATACTTTTAGAACGGTTTAACGCATTGGAAATGTCATGAGCAGATTCACCCTGCGATTTTAAGCTGAATATTCTGGCAACCTCATCAGCTGTTAGCTGGAAAGCTGTAGGCATTTTGTTGATGAGTAAAATGTCGCTCTTGAACCATTTCACAGCATATTTATACACCCCAAACTTTGCATCATGACTAAATATTTACATATTGCATAAAATTATGTTGTTCTATGAACTTTTGGGACACGGCATTTTCAATGGTTTATCATAAACATTTTCAATGCTTTTGTGAAAAGTAAACTTTTTGTCATGTCTTGTCAACTTCCACATGCTATCATTCAAAACCCAAAATATTTCCTTAACATCATTGATGTCATAGTGACGTAATCAGCAAAACACTGATGTCTACAAACTTTTGGGACGAACTGTAGTTGAAGTTAAATTTCCTTATATAACTTTAATGATAAAAGATTGAACCTTTTTATAAAAATATTAAAATACTTATAAAATGTCTTTAAATTTTGGATTCGATCAGAAAACAATATAAATATTTTCAAGATGTTTTATTAAAAATAAAATATTCATAATAAAAATATAAATGATACAAAACTTTACCAGTAAGTGGATATTAATTCTAAGTACAGGATGATTACAAAAGAACTTCATACTTTTAAAAAATAATTACATCAAAGCTATTCAGAATATAGACACACCACATACGGATTCTTAAAGAAACACTCTTCAAGTTTATTGTGACACATTTAAAGATGTTCAATATGCCCCCCTGTAGTCGAATTCGTCCCAAACCCGCATTAACATGTCTCCATCAATCCCAAGTATCTGTACCGTAATGCGTTCTTTCAGCTCGTCTAGGTCACGGGGAAGGGGTAGGGTGAAGACCTTGTCCTTTACACACCCCAATAAAAAGAAATCACAGCGGTGGATTGGTCGAGCAAACAATAACCTGGAACTTGCAAAGTGGCCCCGCGGAGCCCCGACCTCACCCTTGTGATTTCTTTTTATGGGGGTGTGTAAAGGACAAGGTCTTCACCCTACCCCTTCCACGTGACCTAGACGAGCTGAAAGAACGCATTACGGTAGCGATACGTGGGATTGATGGAGACATGTTAATGCGGGTTTGGGACGAATTCGACTACAGGGGGGCATATTGAACATCTTTAACTGAAGAAAAAATTCCCAGAAAAAATAACACGGCAATACTTGTAGTGTATACATATATAGAAAGTTTTAACGGGTGTTTATTTTAGTTCAGAGCAACGGAATCATCACCAGTACGCCCCCCCCCCCTTCCCCTTCTATATCCTATTGATTCTATTCGAGTGAGCAACAATTGAGTTGCCTTGAAAATAGTTCTGGTTGAATCTCTATGATTGCCGTTGATATTGCACGCGCTCCCACAGAATTCCATGTTACTCCGTTTTGGGAAACTATTTAGTTGACAAGAAAGGGATCATAAAGATTGCAAGGCTAAAAAATTTTTCTCGAGAACTTTTTTCGAGTTGATCTCAGATTGACCTCCGTTGAATGAATGAAAGTTTAGCGGTAATGACTACAGGACTGGAAACTCCTTTCTCTCGTATGACGTCTTCAACTTCCCCCCCTATATCTGGAATGTTTTTCGTCCTGGTCAGTAAATAGCGAATATTTGTTTATTTTATTAAATAAATAATAAAATTTTTCTAAATTAAATTATGTATCATGCAATTATGCAGTTATATTTAATTATTTACTTAATCTTATAATATCGAAAATTTTGATGTCAGGTGCCCTTTAAGCTATAAATTCCTTTTGTCATTTAATGATGTTAATATTTATTATTCAGGAAAGTTATTACAAATATAAAAAGTTATGACTATACCAAGTGCTTTGACACATAAATTTAAGATTTTTCAAAAAGTGGAGTTAATCGATTTGTGCACTGAACGTTCAAAACATATTTGACACGCATTTTTTTTAATAAGACTTGTAGTTTTCGAGATATTAGACCGTTCCGGTACTTTATATTCATCCGGTATACTCGTATTATTGAAAGGTGGCTACAGCAGTTGTTTGGTGTGTAAGATTATCGCTTTTAACACAAAAAAACTTATTATTTACAGAAAAATTTATACCCTATCTTAAAATAAAATCAAATAGATGTACGGTCTTGCTCAAAACTTATACTTTAACATAACCAAAATTGCATAAATGCTCATTACTCACTTTGAGCTTTTTGTTATATGCTGAAAAGCATATATTGGTTTCGTTCTGTGTCCGTCTGTATGTCCGACAATTACTCGAGAACGCTTTAACTTTTTCAAATTCTGCTTTCGCTCTTCGACAGAGACCCTTCCTGAGCTCACCTGATTAGTTTGTCATTGAAATCGGTCTAACAGTCACGTACTATGGAGACCCCCCCCCCCCATTAAATTTTTTTATTGGCAATATACGGCATGTAATATGTCATTCGAACAGGAATGACGAGCACAAGAGGAATATGACATTCTTTTCGATTTTCGAAATGCTACTTCCGAGAAAATGACCCCCAAAAAATTGGAAAGCTAGACGACGTAATATTCGTCGTCAACAACGCAACACGCGGGGAACGAATCAAGAGCGAGAGAGAAAAGCTCGAGATGAAGACGTGAGCGGGCGAGAGAGAAGGAGAGTTCGGAAAAGCGAGGTTGGAGCAGGCAGGAGGAGAATGCCGTGTCTAGCCATACCGCCATACCTCGGAACCAAGCGAGTAATTCCCTCTTGGCGATAGCAAGGGAGCCAGCGAAGGAAACCACTAATTCACAGTCTGTATCGAACTCCGTCGCCGGGAGAACGGGTTCGACGCCGAGAGCCTCGACACAGAAGTCAGCTGAACGTCGGATTCACGACGTGAGTTTTTCCGTGCAATGGAAACTCCTGAACTTTTCTCTTCGTACGATACGGCATTGGAATAACTCTTTCTATTAACTGTCTGGTTGAAGTACGTGTGCAACTGTTTTCTTGCGTGGAACTTTCACGGAGAACATTTATTGAACTGAGAAGCTACGAGCTTCGTTATCAATCGCAAGTGTGCGGTCTCTGGCCGTACGGTCTTTCGCCCTACGTGAACAGACATTTAGGTTTTATTCTCGTTCGATAAAAACCAGTTTTCCACAACGCAATCAATTTATTCTTGGACTGCGAAAGCGTGTTTCCCATCTTTATTCGTTGGGCAATATTGCTGGCCAAGCAATGGGCGGAATTCATTAATTACGTCTTAACTTTGATATCCTACTCTTACAGAATTAATTTCATCACCTGCTAAAGCATGACCCATTATTATAATCTTAAGAGGAATTAAGTTTCTTCTCAATGTTATTTGTCGATTTGCGTCTTCAGTTATCGTGAGATATTATTTCTCTACGCATTGTAAAGAAAGTGTGTTCTTTCGCATATTTGACGGTACCCACATTCGTCGCCCTCAAAGCTGTGTGTTCTAATAACAGTGCTACGAGTGTGTTTGATACTACGCCTTGATAAAGTGATATTTCAAGCAGCGTACACTTGTATTCACACTACGCGATCCACCTTGCCCGCACGGAACATGCCCCCAAAGAGAAAAGTGAAATCATGACCATTCTCCATCTATGCAACGACCCATTCAAGACTGCCACTGTCGAAGCTATTGAGATCTTTAAAGCTAAGATCTCCTCTCCAAAGCACCTCCTCAATTGCCAAACCGTTTTTGATATTTATTCAATTTTAAATTCTTTATCCGATATCTTGTAATTTTTCAAATTTGTATATTTACTTTCCTTTCCATTTTTTATTGATACCTTAGTTTACGTTAACTCCGGATGAGTCTTCTTCTAGGTCCGCGTTTTCAATTTTATTTGTGTTACGACATCACTTTTTCCTTTATATTTCAATTAATTTTCCTCTCAAGGTTTCCTTATAATTTCACTGTTATTGGTTCCTTATCCAACCATTCTCCTTTCAATGTCGCCACTGTACACTTTATATTATTTACTATTTGTTATTTCTTCATCCAATCATGTTCTCATTCTGTACCATATTTTCTGTATATAAAGGCTTCTATCCTTCTAAGGACGGCATATATTATATTCATATTCATCATTGAGGCATGAAGCATCCTGGGAACCTAGACTGAGGACGATCACGACGATCAAAACTGACTAGCTCTTCAAGGTATCACTCTACTCTCTTTTCAGGTATCATTTCATTATTCTCATTTCACGGTGCGCCCTTTTCAGGGCGATATTCACCTTCTGTTACGTCTTATGTGCTGGTCCCTGGCGTTGGAATTAATATTCCCGTAAACCAGTGCATCAAGACGCTCATTATCCTTCTGGGTCCCTGGCGTTGGGATTAATTTCCTCGCAAACCTAACTAAGGACATTTTCTCATATCATCTATTATTATTCTAATCATTCACGAGCGGGTCCCTGGCGTAGAATTAATTTTCTCGCAAACCTGACTTGTTCTTTTTACTTAGAGCTAGGTGCGTCCTTCTTAGGACGGCTTCTTTAGCACACACCTAGCTGCGAGGTTACTCCCCCCCCCCCTGGTTCTATAAATTCTATATACGATGGCTTCGTCCAAATTAACCAAGCTGAAGTCGGCTAAAGAGCATTTGCTAGTGGCGGATTGTAAAACTGTGTCCTGCGAAAAGGCCTACTGGGATGCTTGCTTGGATGCTAGGTTTGCTGCTTTTGACCTAGTGTTCAACGAAATGTTAGAAGCCCTCCGGGAAGAAATAAACGCTAAGTATAGTGCACTGGAGGAAAAAGTCGAATCCCTACACAAAAGTTTTGAGGAGAAGTTCGAAGGTATCAATAAGGAAATTAAGGACTCTCGTAGAGATGTCATTGACAAGATAAGTGAACTTAAGGAAGTCTTTGGGAAATGCTCCGGGACTCCAAAGGCAAGTAACTCCACGGAAGATAATCCAGTTGATAACAGCAAGGTAAGTAATGTCTTAAAAACTATTTCCTCTTCTAATAGTATGGAGTCTATGAATATAATAAAAAAGTGACTGTTCGACAAACGGTAGCTGTAAAAGAAGTCACTCTGACGGAACTGATGAAGAAGTGGACGACAGTCCCTGGATTAGTGTCACTAATAAAAAATTCAGAAAAGGCACGAGGATCGATAACCTAAAGACCGTCTCCAGAGTAAACGACGAAGTCGTCAGCGCGACTAGAATGAGGAATCCGAAGAATGTACAAGGTCGCTCGGCTAATAAAGACCATAGGATCACGAGGAGGTATGTACCGCCAATTATCGTCCGGACTCATGGCGTCCCGTTTAAGACAATTTTAACTGAGCTCGAGAAGCATGTTTCAGTCGAAAAGATTGCCGTTCATACGGGCAGAGCGGAAACCGTCAAGGTTAAATGTGAAGATGAAGAAACACACAACAGGTTAATCTCTGGCATTAAATCTAATAATATTTTAAAAATTCAGCATCATCAACTAAAGTCGGAGAAGGTCTTGATATACGTAATTCGTAATGTGGATGTTACCTATGACCTCGATGACTTCCAAGAAGACCTAAAAAGAGCCAACTACTTCCCGGAAAAAGTTATTCGATTGAGGAAAGCCAAAGGATCCATTGATATGCCAATGGTTTTGGTTCTACTCCCGAACACCGAACACAACCAGTCATTGAAAAACATAACACGTATTGGGCCGCTGGCAGTTTCAGTGGAGGCCTTTCGAGGGAACAAGAAGCCACTACAGTGTTACAACTGCCTGCGCTTCGGACACGTATCCATGGGCTGCACGGAAGATCCTCGTTGTAATAAATGTGCTGAGGGGCACCAGTCAAGAGATTGCCCCAAGATCAAAGGACAAGACCCCCCAAAGTGCATCAGATGTGGTGGACAGCACACATCAAGCTACACGAAATGTCCAAAATACCCCCAGGTTCAAAGGATGTCTAGTTCTAAAGTGACCGCAGGCAAATCCTATGCTGCCGCTGTGTATATGCCGGAAGATAAAGGCCTCAAAATCAACGACCTACCAGGTATGTATAAACAATTAGGACGTATCTTTAATCTGTTTTCTAATCTAGGCAAAAGTTACCCACAGTTGAGTGGGCTCCTCACGGGCAACTAATTTTAGTATGGCTGCACAACGTTATACTGTAATCAATAAAGGTGAACTTCGGTGCGTGATATGGAACGCTAGGGGCATTCCCCGAAGCGTATCGAGTTTCACAACTTTCTGATAAATCAAGAAATCGACGTGGTTTTCCTCTGTGAAACTCACCTCAAATCAAGCCAAGACTTCAAGCTACCTGGCTATTGTGTGTACCGTAAGGATCGTATGGCTTCAAATGCTGC
Organism: Rhysida immarginata; assembly: GCA_023313115.1. Lineage (NCBI taxonomy): Eukaryota > Metazoa > Arthropoda > Chilopoda > Scolopendromorpha > Scolopendridae > Rhysida > Rhysida immarginata. The sequence goes on from JAHWFO010097618.1 coordinate 1,568,037, forward strand.
AAGATGTGCGTCTGGGGGCGCTGCGATCATCATTAAGAGGGAAATTCAACACCAAGAATTAGTATCCAAGTCTTATGCAGGTATGGAATCAGCCTCCATCATTATCAATGACGTCTCCTGTGGTGAAGTGAAGTTCGTAGCGCTCTACAATTCACCTAAGCATTTTCTTGCATTTGCGAGCTTGATGAACTCTTCAGTGGTGACACCCCAGTCGTCCTGGCTGGTAACCTAAATGCCAAGCATCCAAGCTGGAACTCCAGAACGCAGAATTACAACGGCATGATTCTCTATAGGTACATACAAGGTAGAGATGATATCATCGCTTCTGGACCTGTGGAGGTCACCTACTACTGCGACCACTCCCCTAGTAGTGATGTTTTGGACATCTCGCTCTTGAAGGGTTTCTTCAAACCGTACAATGTTTTCACGATTGAAGACCTTTCTTCTGACCACAAGCCTGTGGCGTTGAACTTTGACAATGTTGACATAAATTTCCGAGAGGAACTCGTACATCATCAAGACTGGAAGCTCTACAAAGATATTCTTAAGGACTATGGCTACCATCCCGACGTTGCTTACTGTACAGAGGACATCGATCAACTTGTTGATGACATCACCAGATGTATTAACAGTGCCATAGAAGCTAGTAAGTATCCATCAGAGAATAGACCTTCTCAGCGAATCCAACTTACTCCTGGAATCCAACGCCTAATGTCTGAAAGAAACAGGACCCGTAGACTATGGCAACGCTATCGTGAACCTTGGCTCAAAACCAAGTACAACAGGTTAGTGCGAAGAGTTCAAGAAGAGATAAAAGAGTTTCGAGACGCTAGATGGAATGAAAAACTCAAAAGCTTGTCGGCTCGCGACAATTCCATTTGAAGTATGGTTAGAGAAGAAGAAGAATGTTATGCTTCTTTCACTCCGTACACCACAAGGTAACTATGTGCAAACTGATCAGGACAAAGCCCAGGTCATTGCAGATTCACTGGAAATGCAGTTTGTTACTCCCACCAACGATAAGCCTGAGAGCCAAATCATGTCTCAGCGTGTGGAAGAAGGTATTTTCAACTTTGATGAAGTCCCGCAGCATTTTACGAAGTACAACATCGAGGCTGGAGAGATCGCCAACATCATAAGTAAACTGAAAAAGAAGAAGGCTCCAGGAAAAGACAAGGTGGGTAATAACGCCCTTATGAATCTCCCAAAGAACTTTATTGACTTTTTCACCAATATCATTAGCGACTGCTGGAAATTTTCTTACTTCCCTGTGGCTTGGAAGAAATCAATTGTGCTGAGTATCCCAAAGCAGGGGCAAAATCCTGCAATTCCCGCGAGCTACTGACCTATTAGCTTGCTACCCTCGATGTCCAAAGTGTTGGAGAGAACGATCCTCGTCAGATTCCAAGATCACTGTCTAGCAAATGACCTTTTACGGGAAGAGCAGTTTGGCTTTCGTGCTGTCCACTCTTGTCCGATGCAGATATGGAGGCTCGTTGAAGACCTGAGCACCCCCCTGAACCTATCCAGGTACTGTGGGGTGGTATTTCTCGATGTCAGTAAAGCTTTTGACCAAGTGTGGCATGAGGGCCTTGTCTACAAAATGATCAGAGACGGGTTCCCTGCCGATTTGATTTTGATGGTGAAATCCTTTCTTGACGGCAGATCCTATCAAGCCAAAGTTGGAGAAGATCTTTCCACCCCCCGTGTTGTAAAGGCCGGTGTCCCTCAGGGTTCTGTCCTCGGGCCCGTGCTATTTAATTACTTTGTACATGATTTCCCGAAACCCGATAATTGTAATCTGTATTTTTATGCGGATGACACTGTCATTATGACATGGGCACACCAGCCTGCTCACGTTATCATTCGGCTGCAGAGCGCCTTGAAGCAGTTCGAAGACTGGTTTAACTGCTGGAAGTTGAACCTTAACGTCGGAAAGTGCAAGGCTTTATACCTCAATAGGAAGCTCAAGCATCCCCCAGATTCTCTTGTTCTGTTCAATAAGAAACTGGACTGGGTGGACAACTACAAGTACCTGGGAGTTATCATTGACTCAAGACTCTCATGGAACCAACATATGTCCTATGCTCTGAACAAAGCGAAGAGGGCTAAGTACAGTATCATAGCCCTTATGGGTCGCTACAGCGCTCTCAGCATTGACAACAAGCTACTTCTGTACAAATCGATTATCCGGACCATACTCCTCTTTGGCATGCCTGCGTGGGCGACTATCTGTAAAACCAGATGGAGTGAACTACAGTCATTCCAGAATGTTACCCTGAGGACCATTGCCCAGCTGGACAGAAGGACGGTGAAAAACCAATCCATACACTTGGATTTAAACATGGCTTATATCGGAAAGTTTATACAAGATCTTCTTTTGATTATGATACAGAAGATCTTGTGAAAGGGATACTGAAGAACTCAATGAATATGAACTGGCATACGAAGTATCGTAAACCGAGGCACGTTCTTGACATCAATTTTGAAGATATTAGCAACGTCTCTTTCCCAGACTACTGGAAGATGTGATAGTTTTATTTCTCCTTGTATTTTTTTTTATTTCGTTTGTTTTTGTTTTCTGACAATCGTCAATCTTATTTTCTTTTTTGTATAATATGGAAGACTTATCGCTTGGGTTGGTTAGGCTTCTTGACTACTTCAGTGTATTTCATTTGGAGTTTATTCTGGTTGGATGAGCTTTGTGAAAGCGCTGCTTTCGTCCCATCCTAACGAATGTACACTTCACTGTTCGATTGTCGATTGTCTAAGGACGGCAAAACCCAGCACCACACATGCTTCATGATGACATCAGGCGCTGCGTCAAAATCTCCTACATGTACTGTTAAGTATGCTGATGGTAAAGTGTTACCTTGTGAACTGGCCTACAAAGATGCGTGTAAGGATCCAAGATTTCTGGCATTTGACATTATTATTAACGGACAACTTGAGGCATTACGTACTGAACTGAACAGCAAATACCTAGAGTTAGAATCAAGGGTGGAAGCGCTGTCTAAGGAACTTGGTAGCAAAATTGATAGTTTAAAAAGTGATATTCAGAGTGCTAGTTTAGAGACTGCCAATGGCTTTGCTAACCTTGGCAATATTATCAAGGAGTTTATGGGTTCTCACATTACTTCAGATTCGCCCATGATAGTGGAAAATCCTGATGCAACACATAATAATGAAAATATTTCTACTTGCCTGGAAGCAGTCGAAGAAGGAAACACCTCACTACGAACTAGCGTCAAAAGAAGGCACGAAAATGATTCTGCTGACAGTGATGGAGGTAACTGGCGTATTGCGCAGAATAAAAGAAACAAAGATGGTGTTAGGACAGACAACATTCAGTCTACTGTCGATATCAAAAATGGTGTCTCTGTAGCCCTACGAGGTAACAAAGCCAAGCTTGGTTATTCCCAAAACAATGTCACTCATGGAAAGGGAGTTATTTACATTCCTCCGATTATTATTCGTCATCACGGAAAACCAATCAATGAAAATTCTAGAGGAAATCACAAAACATGTGTCTTTAGATAAAATCATCTGCCACACAGATCGTGAGGACACCATTAAAATTAAGTGTCTTGATGAGGACACGCACAAAATTCTAGTATCTGGAGTAAAGAGTAACGATGTGCTAAAAATCCAGCATCATCAGCTCAAATCAGAAAAGCTGCTGAAATACGTTGTCCGAAATGTTGACACAACGTATGACCTGGAAGACTTTTGTGATGACCTAAGGAAGGCAAATTATTATCCTGAAAAGGCAATCAGGCTGAAAAAAGCGAACGGTTCCGTTGAAATGCCACTGGTGTTAGTTCTACTCCAAAACACTGAGCACAATAAGTCATTTTTGAATTTAAAGCGTGTCGGTCCCCTTGCTGTTATTGTTGAATTATTTAGAGGCAACAAAAGGCCCTTACAATGTTACAACTGTTTACGTTTTGGTCACGTCTCCCAAGGTTGCACCGAATCGCCTAGATGTAACAAGTGCGCAGGTGACCATCAGTCGAGGGACTGTACAAATGTAAAGGGTAAAGACCCCCCTAAATGTATTCGTTGTGATGGTCAGCATACTTCAAGTTACCCAAAGTGTTCGAAATATCCCCAAGTCAAAAGGATCAAAACCACTAAAGTAGTTGATAGCAGAACCTATGCTTTAGTCGCATCCAGCTCTTCTCATTCAGATGCGGTCGATCGGATCCAATCCAATTGCGCAGCATTTATAGGAGTCTGGGTAACCTTCTAAACCTCTTTAAGGAAAGTGACAACGTACTGCCACAGGTTGCGTCCCACGAAATCAAGAACTGACCATGGACAGATACCACTACAGAACAATTACCCACGGAAAGTGTCCTTGCAATATATGGAACGCCAGGGGAATCTATCGGAAGCGCATCGAATATTACAATTTCATCATAAATGGGAATATTGACATAGCTTTCATGTGTGAGACGCACCTGAAATCAACTCAAGCTTTTAACTTGCCGGGTTATCATGTTTATCGAAAGGATCGACTTCTGGGTAACAACGCATTTGGTGGAGCAGCTATCATTGTCAAAGATGGCATTGATCATCGTGAGACTGTCACTCCGAATTATGTAGGAATGGAAGCTGTTTCCGTGATAATAAATGACGCCGACGCAGGTGAAATTAAATTCACCTCTCTGTATAATTCTCCTAGGCACAAACTTGGACCGTGCGAGCTTGATGAGTTGCTCTCTGGGCCCATTCCAGTGGTTATGGCGGGAGACTTTAATGCTAAGCACCCTACATGGAATTCCAAATGCTCCAACCAAAATGGCAATATCCTCTATGGATATACTCTAAACGAGATTGACACCTTTATTGCTGGACCCCTTGATAACACGTACTACTGCGACCATTCTCCTGTCAGCGACGTGCTGGACGTTGTAGTTCTTAAAGGATTCTTTAAGCCCTATAATATATTCGCAGTCGACGACTTATCCTCTGACCACCGTCAGGTGATGCTTATCTTTGAGGGCTTGAACATCGATGTTAAGATTGGGCTTCGCTCCAAACAAGACTGGAAACTCTTCAGGGATATCCTTAGAGAAAACAGCATTCCGTATAAGGAAGTTATTGACAACGAGGATATTAATGCAAATATCAGTTTTATTACTCGTGTTATCAATGATGCTACAGCTTCCAGTACTTTCACTACTGATCGAAAGCGTCCTGAACATCTCGACCTCCCTACTTACATCAGGCGTCTCATACTTGAAATAAATTCCTATAGAAGGTTATGGCAGCGTAAACGACTTCCCTTCTTTAAGACGAAATACAACAGGCTAGCTCGCAAGGTCCAGGAAGAGGTTAGATCTTTACGTAATCCAAGATGGAGCGAAAAGCTAAAGGCCCTGTCAGTCCAGGACAACTCGCTCTGGGGTACTGTAAGGGCTCTAAAAGGAAACAGACCCATCAACTTACCACCGCTGCTTACCGCAAATGGCAATGCTGTCACGAGTGATCAAGATAAAGCTCAACTGATCGCCGAATCCCTGGTTAAACAATTTACCACTCCTGGTGAGGACAACTCAGATAATTTCCCATATATTCGTCTTGTCAACGATGGATGTATCGCATACGAGCTACTCATCGTATTTCTACCTGTGCGGACACAATTGGTGTTCACGAAATCTCCGATGTCATCAAGCATCTTAAAAGCAGGAAAGCAGCAGGTATCGATTCCATCACCAATAGCACTCTCAAGAACTTACCTCCTAATGTTGTTGGAACTATTACCAGGGTCATGAATGACTGCTGGAGATATGGTTACTTTCCTGTCAAGTGGAAAGAGTCTGTTATCGTTACCATACCGAAACCTGGTCTAAACCCTGCTCTACCTGTCAGCTATAGGCCTATAAGCTTGTTACCTATGCTATCAAAAGTGTTTGAACGCGTCATTCTTAAGAGATTTAACGACTTCTGTGTGGCTAACAATCTTGTTCGTGAAGAGCAATTCGGCTTTCGACCAGGTCACTCCTGCCAACTCCAGATCTGGAGGCTTGTTGCAGATTTAAACACTCCTCTTAACTGCGCTAAATATGGTGGTCTTGTGTTTCTGGATGTCCGAAAAGCTTTTGATCAGGTTTGGCACGAAGGCCTAATACACAAAATGATTACTTGTGGATTTCCGGACGATCTTATTGCCTTGATTAGATCCTTTCTATCGAACAGGATATTTCGTGTAAAGGTTGGCTGCTCCATGTGAAACCCGTGTGATGTAGAGCTTGTGTTCCCCAGGGTTCTGTTCATGGCCCTGCTCTCTTCAACTTTTTCATCCATGACTTCCCAACGTTTACAAAATGCAAGCTGTATCTGTTCGCTGACGACGCGTCCATCATGACCACTGCTCGCGTTCCCGCTCATGTCTCGATTGCAGAATGCCTTATATAAGTGCGAGAAATGGTTTGCTAAGTAGAGACTGAATCTAAATGTTGACAAATGCAAGGCAATGTTCATTACAAAGAAACTTCGGAAACCCCCGAGTACTCTCTTCCTTTCTGGTAGAGAGCTCGAATGGGTAAAACATTACAAATACCTCGGAGTGGTAATAAATGCCAAGCTAAATTGGGGCGACCATGTCTCCTACGCCATCAACAAGGCAAAGAAGGCAAAGTTCAGTCTGATAGCTCTCCTGGGGAGAAACAGCGCGCTTGGATTGGACTGCAAACTATTGTTGTATAGGACGGTAATCCAAACCATCTTGCTTTATGGTATGCCTGCATGGGCTACAATATGTAAGTCTAGATGGAAGGACCTCCAAACTTTCCAAAACGTTACCTTGAGGACCATTGCTCAACTTGACAGGAGAGTTGCAACAAATACATCTATTGCCGACGATTTTGAGATACCTCCCATTGGGAATCACGTCCAGGAATTGATGAAAAAGCTGCTTTCGAAGATGAAGGACCATCCCAATCCTCTGGTTGCAGGCATTCTTGAGCACCCGCTTACCTTCAGAAGCCTTCTTAGACATTGCAGGCCGCGTCACCTCCTGGACATCAACTTCGAAGACATCCAAAAGGCGATATTTCCCGAATATTGGATCTCCTAGCTCCTCGTGTCCCTTGTCCCTCGTCAATCAACAATCAACACTATCGTCCTGATAGGAAAAGACTCCATCTTATCCTCTGGATGACTTAACTAGGTTTCATCTGGCTTCTTGCCTAGTTCAGTGTACTTCCCGTGGTTACTTTCTGGGCGAGTATGGCAGTGAAAGCGTTGCTTTCGGACCACTCGTTTCGTTTTACCTGCACTGTTCGATTGTCGATTGTGTGTATCTTGTGCAAGGCTTTGTACCTCAATAGGAAGCTCAAGCATCCCCCAGATTCCCTTGTTCTGTTCAATAAGAAACTGGACTGGGTGGACAACTACAAGTATCTGGGAGTTATCATTGACTCAAGACTCTCATGGAACCAGCATATGTCCTATGCTCTGAATAAAGCGAAGAGGGCTAAGTACAGTATCATAGCTCTCATGGGTCGCAACAGCGCCCTCAGCATTGACAACAAACTACTTCTGTACAAATCGATTATCCGGACCATACTCCTCTATGGCATGCCTGCGTGGGCGACTATCTGTAAAACCAGATGGAGTGAAC
>JAHWFO010097618.1:1576066-1616148 GCA_023313115.1 Rhysida immarginata
GAAAAATCTTTACCTGATGCTTGGTAGGCTTATCTCCAGTTATAATATCATTTATTATTTCATTTATTTGTGAGTTCCACAAACTTTCTGATGGTCGGATAGGAGAGATTCTCGATCTGTGAGCCAGGTGCCTGCCTCCCATTAGGCTTTCAACAATGACAACTTGGTTGTCTTTAAGACACCTTGAGTCAGCATGGCTGGCCGGGTGTCTGCGATAGCCCAACTGGTAGAGGCGTCGGCCATGACAGCCGAGGTTCCTGGTTCGATCCCAGGTCGCAGAATTTTTCCTTCCATTTTTCGATAGTAAGATCACTGTGTTTTGGGACTAAGTTATACTCATTGATGTGATGCCAAGAGGCAACACCATTAATTCTGAGGCATATGTGATCACATTAACCAAACATGAAATTGTTGAGTACTTCGAGATTGGTATTGTTCGACCTTATCAAATGGCTTATCTGATGAGGTAGTAAGTTCGACGTATCTTTAAACTTATTATCTATAAAACGAGAAATTGAGACAGGATCAAAAGTCACCAGTTCACTAATATTTTTGTTAGCAGTTTCCCGTTGACTTCTCTAATGAGTTCCCCTAAATCACTCCGCTTCCATTCAGAAGGACTTATGGTAAGGAAAACCCTGTTGAAGGATTATAATTTTGTGTCATGCAATTGATGTCAATTCTCGTTTTTTTTCTTTTTCAGAATTGTTTCGTATTTTATAATCGACCAAATATTGCAGTCAAATGGCCTTCTAGCTGGTCTTTATTTATTAAGCATTTGAAAGCATTGTTCAGCTGTAATTTTTTCTTTTCGATTTTTGCAATTCATTTTATAAAAAATAACAGAACCCATTTGACGTATATTAGCATCATTTAATAAGAAAGATAACTATTGTTGATTTAACCGAAATTGAAAATATTTTGACATAATCAATTCCATGACTTCAGATTAACAAACGTTTCTAACGATATCCATATCTCGTAGTTGCTATGGTTTCTCATTCTTAACCCCTTCAGTCACCTTGGCAACATATGTTTCCAACGTGTATCTTGGACGTTTACCTTGTCAAAAGTGCGGTATTTTTTATGTTTTGTAAAATTTCGTACTAAATAAATGACATGAATAAAATCTGTTGATTCTCTAATAAATATGTATATTTCGGTAGCAAATATAGCCATACATGTAAAAAGATAATAAAAAATGTTAATAAATAAAAAACTGCTGGTTATGTTTAATGTAACAGTATCAATATAATAAATGTAAAAACAAAATTTTTACAATCGAATTTAAGGTCTGTGTCTGAAGGGGCTACCAATTGGCCAAACAATGACGACATCAATTGCTCCAAGCTTGCAAAAAATGTCGTCACCAATTTCATAACAGCCATTCCGTTGCAGGTTCATTGATGTTTGGCAGTGACCTTTAACCATTAACACTTTCATATTTTGATTTTTTTTAAAATTTTTCTTTTCATTGCATCCTAAATACTATCTTTATGCCAAATTTCAAGTTTTTAGGGCTGCGAGAAGCACTGATGATCGGTCAGTGAGTATGTGACCAAATAAAGAAATAGACAAGATGGAAACTTAATATTGGAAGGTTCAGTTTCATTTCAAAAGTACTATATATACAGGGTGATTCAAATCGTGTGTAAAACAATTTAAGGGGTATTTTAGAGATCAAGGTAAACAAAAATTCCTATGAACATGGATCGAATTTGAATGATAACTTAAATATGAACAGAAATAAAAATCTCGCCACCAAGCTCAACAAGTTAATAACTCGGGTTCTTTAAAGCCAAGATTAATGAAATTTGGAGGAATAACAGGGTCCATAAAACTGTGTATGTCGTTAAAATTTTATCGAATTCCAACGACAATTTTCCGAGTTGCGCAGTCAAATTTTAACAAGTGCTGGTTAGTACTCTCAAGTGTACACTTGTTGGAATTTGAATAAGTAACTCGGAAACTTCTTGTTGGAATTTGATCAAATTTTTACGATATTCGCAATGTTATGTACCCTGCTATTTCTTTGTGTTTACCTTGACCTCTATAATATCCCCTTAAATTGTTTACACACGATTTGATTCACCCTGTATAAAAAGTTATGTAACGTCAAAAGCACACCGAGTTGCTTCCTGAAAAAGATGTTACGGCTGTACTTGCTCGACTTGGCGAGGGTACTATCGTGCCCTCCAAATAAGTGGCACTCTTGAAAACTGCAAAACTAATAATATAATACATGTACTGTATTTGCAATATATATAATCCAGCGAGACTGTCATACGGATACGACATTAGTTTTCATGGTCATTACCGGTATGAATTTCAAGCACTTCAACCCTTGAGTCATGCAACATTTTGCATATTAGTTTCTTTCTTAGAAACTGTTGTCAGTCATTCTTTTCCTTTTTGTAGACTTAAAATAGCCTTGTTTTTCAACTTTTTTATTTGCTGGCTCCAAAGCAACCTTTTGTGATTGAGGATAACAAACATGTAATTCTAAATCTTTCAGGAATTCATCAAACATTACGTTGAGTTTCCTTGTGCTATCTTTGTTCAGTTTGTTTCCTTCTAATAAACCATCAATATGTTCGATTTTTAGGGTTTTAGCATCATCTAAAACCCTATTATCGACTTTACAAATGTATGTCACACGCCATAACTTTTGAAAGGATTCACCTACAGGCTTGACATTTTCTACACACGTAGGCCCTATACAGAGGACGGAGCGAAAAATATAGCGAATCCTCTAGGGTGGACCAAACCATGTGTTTTTGTTGTTATCCCAACTGACTTCCTTTCAAGTCTATGGAGTTTTGATTGCGTTTGAGCAATTTGTGACGTCAGAGTTTGACTGTCTGACGTCAGAATTTAAAGAAGTCTATTTGAAGTATAGCGAATCCTCCCGCTACTGCTCGTAACATTTTCATGCCATAACTTTTGAAAGGATTGACCTAGAGGCTTGAAATTTTCTACCACGTAGGCCCTATACAGAGGACGGTGCGAAAAATATAGCGACTCCTCTTGGGTGGCCCGGGGCCCTTCAGGGGCTACTTGTATGAATTTTCATGGTTCTTTATTATCTTTTGAACAAAGAGCAAAAATCCTTAAATTTCGTAAATTTTAGTGAGATTCTAAAAAAATAAAACCAACATATAAGAAAAGTGCCTCGGAACCTCTAGGGCCCCATCGGAGGTTCCGAGGCCCCAAATACAATTGAAGCTATAACATTTGAACGTAAAGGCATAGTAACCTGAAATTGTGTATATTCATTGTGTGGTACTAAAATAATATTGCCAATATACAGAAAAGTGATATGGGCTCCAGCAGAGCCCCACAGACCCCAGACACAAGCAAAGCTACAACTTTTGAACGAAAAGGCCTAGAAATCTGAAATTATGTTTACTTAAAGAAAATTACTAAAAAATTAAGCTAGTATACACTAAACACTGGTTTAAGGATCTTGGGTCTCGACAGGGGCCCTGAGCCCCCAGTCACAAATCAAGCTATAACTTTTGAACCGGAAGTCCAGAAATCTGAATTCTTGTGTATTTATGGTGTGTAGTCCTCTGGGGCCCTGGTAGGGGCCCTAACACAAGCAGAGCTATAATGTTTGAACGAAAAGGCTTAGAAATCTGTAATTTGTATGCTTATAGTAGTTTACTAAAAAAATTAGCTAATATACACGAAAATCTGGTATAAGGTTCTTAGGTCTCGACAGGGGTCCTGAAGCCCAAATCACAAATAAGCTCTAACATTCAGCTGCTAATATTTGAATAATTAAAAGGCCTAAGAACTTGAAATTTTATATTTTTACAGTGCGTTACTTAAAAATTATAGACAATATACAAGGAGACTGGTATAGGCCTCGGGGCCCCTGGCGGCGTCAAATACAATTGAAGCTATAAAATTTGAACGGAAAGGCCTACGGTCCTGAAATTTTGTTTAATCATAGTGTGGTATTTAAAAATTTAGCTAATCTATATTAAAAATTCTATAAGTCTCTTGGTAGGGGCCTTGCGGCCTCAATCTCAAATCAAACTATAAATTTAAAACCAGAAGTCCAGAAACCTGAAATGTTTTATATTTATAATGAGTTGCTTAACATTTTAGCTATTACACACTAAAATTGATATAGTCCTCTGAGACCTCGGCAGGGGTCGCGAGGCTCCAAATACAAATCAAGCTATAACTTTTGTACGAACCTGAAATTTTGTATTTGTGCCCCTCCACTTATTATAGTCACGAACCGCTACTGCTCGTAACATTTTGATGGTAAGACTCTTTTATCGTTGGATAACGATAACTTAACTAATTTTTGGGTTACTTAATTTGTAACATTTTGACTTGCATGAAGTTGTGGAAATATGTTTTTCACACTTTCCAAGAGGTGATTTGCATCATCAACTTTCACAGCCATGCTTGAGTGAACTTCAGTACGCCCATTTGATATTGGAATTTGAGGAGTTGTGTGTTGGATTACTGTATGAATGTGTTTACACACATTGAGATTGATACTATAATTGCAGCAGTTGCAAGAATAAGCATGTATGCATGTATTACACGATTTTCAGAACAAACTACAGCCTTAACATTCAGCGCTTGTATTAACTACAGTATAAACTACTCCATAAACATTGTGATGCTACAGTTCAAATATCTATTTGATGACTTATACTTCGAGAGTGGAAAACGGGAAAATTTGGCGAAAAGTGAGCAAGAAACTGTAAATTCACACATTTTGGTGCTTAGCAGTCATTGAGTGAAGTTTTCGTGCTCTTCACATGACTTTCATGTATTAAAGCCATACGATAGGTAAAAACCCTTTGCACAATTTAATGATCCTCTCAAAAATTTTGCCCCTTGTAATTTTCAGCAAAGCGGACATGCATCTGTCTAAACGTTTATTTTTTTCTTCCAAGTAACAAGATTTTAGAACCTTGTGCATCGAGTCTATATGCAGATTAGTGTTTATCCCTGCTTCTTTTCTATAACAGCAAGCCCAGACTGTAGACCTAGAAGCAAAATACTTTTGAAAGTAGTTTCTGAACTCCAAGGTTTCTTCTTGATTTAAAGAATTCATAAAGTCCTGCAGAGTTTGACAAAATTTCCACAATCTGTTTCTTCTAGAAGGACTCAGTGTTTTGTAAATTACAACTTGAACAATTTTATTGCCTTGTAAATGGTCTTTAATTTTAAATGTCCAATTTCGGTCTACATGCCATGTACACAGCAGCTGCCGCTGTGCTTCTGCCGTAACATTTTTCCAAGCATTATATATTGCAGGTGCATCATCTGACATAAATACGCTCGTACTGATGACTCGAACAATCCCTTTCATAAAGTAAATATTTTTCGTAGGCAGATGTATCAATTTAATTACTGACACTAAACACACATGGAATTCCACTTCCATATTTATCAATTGTTAACAGTGTTGTTACATGGAAATCATATCCTGTAGTTCCATAGGTCGAGTCAGTACAAATCTTTTCACTTTCCAGTTTCATTAATAATTCTTTCTGCACAGGCAACATGATAATCTTTAAGTCATCTTTTGAGAAACCACAACTATGTTCTGGTGTGCCGTGCTGTTTAAAACACAGCACATGATTATCGGTCAGTTTTTCATTTCTTTTACCCATGTTTCTATGCTTGTTTTATCGTTAGTTGCATACTTGGTTGTGTTGTCAAAGATGTTATACTGAGCTTTATAGTTATGCAGATCCTTTTTGAGTAAATGTATCCGAGAAAGCTCACCAGAAACGTTATCTCTAATATCGTCAAGAACTCTCTGTATTGTCACCCCATTTGCAAGTTTAGCTAAAAGAAAAAAATATAAATAAACTGTTGCAAAATACAAGAATTTTTTAAAAGAATCCATTGTATCCATTAACTTGCTATTTCTGCTTTGTCAGCATTAATAATGTGGATGTTTGCTAAATCTTGGAAAGCAAGGCCATGGCCGTAATGCTGTTTGTGATCACTGAAACATTACTTGCTGGACAGAAACTTTCATGCACTTCCATTGCCGCTAAACACCATGAACTAATCCTAGAAGAAACTTGGGATTTTAACTAGCTTTCACCTTTTCCCTCTGGCTTGTAAACTTCTGGTCTATTGCAAAAGAAATACTTTTTCATATCTCCTCCGGCAAGCTTCTTTCAAGGAGTATGTGCAACAAATTTGCATTTTGCAGTTTCCTCTTCTTAAATCTTGAAAACCACTATAATAAAAATTATCATAAGCAAAGTTTAAGAAACTTGCAGGTATTCTCATAAATAAAAGAAATCACTCAATGATTGGAACTCAATAAACTCTATGGCTACAGTCTGTTTCTTGACATTTCTTATATTGTTTTTATAGTTAGTGGCTAGAAAGCCTTTGTAGAGAGCCTGCGGAGTACCGATACAGGCTCTTTTCTCAAAACCATACTTAGAGTCCATAATTTAAGAAAAACTTCATTGTCTAACTATATAAATAATGTTCTTTTTTTATTCACTAGTGCTTATCCAATTATTTATACCTGATATTGTTTTGAAGGTTTTGTGCTCCACTTTTAAGTCAACATTGTGATCCGAGCCCATTAAATCCTTCAATGAGGAAAATGCCGATGTGCACGGAATAGCCAAACAAGAAAAATTTTCGTAGGATTGGAATGCGCATTGTGAGTAGATTTCTAAGCCTTGTCAGATTAGTTTAAAGTGAAAATTTTGTCACAAAAGGGACACGTGAAACCTTGTTTATTTTCCATGTTTTCACTTGCAAATCGCATACCATGCACGCAAAGTCCCAAGCCACATAATTTGGATGACGCATATTCTCGTGATACCTCCTGACCAATAAGAGAGATAATTCATTACTCTGGCCAGACGCTCGTGAGCAATTAGTACAAGACATGGAGGCTCCATCTCTTGAGGAGATAAGATGTTTAAAACTTAATAATGATGACGAGGGCAAGCGGAAACCAAGAAAGATAAAGGAAGTGAGGTCAGAGGTTGCTAGCGAGGACTCGGGGCCAGACAGTTTGGGGAATCCAGAACATACGGATGCGAGCAAATTAGTCTCCGTTACAATGTATGTTATACGGGCAGGAGAAATGCATGTCAGGAAAAACATTTAGATAAGCGTGGGAAAAGCGAGAGAAGAGTACAGCAGTTGGCGATATCGGTCCGCGATTCTGAAGGGAAAAGTGCAGAATTAGCAGTGGAGAAGGCTACCGACTTCTGTTCTCCAAAGGCATCCGATATTGCGTCTTTGGTTTCTGTGAATCCTGACAAAGCTGAGCAGTTGCGTCTTGGTGAGGCGTACTTTGAAAGGCTTCGTGCATGTAGATCTAGAGAAGGTGGAAAGCAGGAGCGAAATTTGATTACAAAGGTTTATTTAGACTCCGGCAACAGTGAGTAAAATTTCCTTATATTTCATGGCGCTTAGACAAACCAGATTATAACTTTGACAGTGCGTTGTTTCATATTTAGATTGACACTCTGTGCAAATTACCCACGAGCGATAGTTATTGCAGATAGGGTGCCTGCGCTTGAATTGGAGCATAACAAGCATTGGAAAATTCACATTACCATGTGTGTCTTAATATAATGCACTGGGGGCTTTCTGCATACATATCTACAGATTTGGGAGCAATGTAGAGTCATTTGGATCCTGTAAATATGCACGTTTTATTATCAATCAAATAAACACGCAGCGTCGCCGTTTTCCTGGAAAGGTCCGAAATTAGGACGGTGACAAGCAATCCTGTGAGGAATACTTAAGCTTCAGCCAGAGAAAGATTTAAAGATCCTAGCTTACGTTGGGCATGCTGAATTTTCTATAGAATTTTCTTTCATTTATATCTTTATTTTTAAAGGATATATTGATCCTTATATCATCTATGTAAAGGGGTAAATTTTCCTTTTCATATTAATAAATAAATAAGTGCTTTATATAAATTTTCTCTAACAGGTGTTGGCAGCGCCGTTATTTGCTGTAAATTCGTTTACGAATGCCATTTGTATAATTTACATAAAGATAATTAAATTTTGTCCGACATTTTATTTGATCCTAACATCGTGGTTTACTATTTCCACTGCATACAAACATTGTGCACGTGACACAAAAGATGTGTGAAATCTTTACATATAAGTAATGAAAGTGTAATAACAAAAATGTATCGACAATCGACAATCGAACAGTGCAGGGAAAAACGAGACGAGTGGTCCGAAAGCAACGCTTTCACTGCCATACTCATCCAAGAAGTAACTAGGGAAAGTACACTGAATTAGGCAAGAAGCCAAATGAAACCTAGTTAAGTCATCCAGAGGATAAGATGGGGTCCTTTGCTATAAGGACGATAGAGTTGATTGTTGATTGACGAGGAGCTATGAGATCCAGTATTCGGGAAAGATGGCCTTTTGGATGTCGTCGAAATTGATGTCCAGAACGTGTCGAGGCCTGCGATGCCTGAGGAAACTTCTAAACGTGAGCGGGTGTTCCAGAATATCTGCAACCAGAGGATTTGGATGGTCCTTGATCTTCAGAAGCAACTTTTTCAGCGACTCCTGTACATAGCTACCAATTGGAGATATATGGAAATCTTCAGCAATAGAAATATTTGTAGCGACTCTCCTGTCAAGTTGGGCGATAGTCCTCAGAGTAACGTTTTGGAAGGTTTGGAGATTCTTCCATCTGGATCTGCAAATTGTAGCCCAGGCAGGCATACCATAAAGAAGAATGGTTCGTATAACCATCTTGTAAAGCAAAAGTTTGGTATCCACTCCAAGAGCGCTGTTTCGTCCCAGAAGGGCAACCAGATTGAACTTCGCCTTCTTGGCTCTACTTATCGCATAGGAGACGTGGTCTCCCCAATTTAGTCTGGCATCTACCACCACACCGAGGTATTTATAATTTTTTACCCATTCGAGCTCTTTACCAGAAAGGAAGAGGGAGTTCGGGGGTTTTCGAAGTTTCTTCGTAATGAACATCGCCTTGCACTTGTCAACGTTTAAGTCGAGTTGCAAACCATTTCTCGCACAGACGTAAGGCCTTTTGTAACCGTGATATGACGTGAGCGGGATTTCGGTCAGTAGTCATGATGGCCGCGTCGTCAGCGAACAGATATAGCTTGCAATTAGTAAAAGTTGGGAAGTCATGGATGAAAAAGTTGAACAGTGCAGGGGCCCAAGACAGAACCCAACAAAAATGTATCATGAGATGGAATTCTTAGAAAAGCAGAGGAATGTCATCAGGATTGGACCCTTTTGCCCATAACTACTGTACTTGACAAATGAGAATTAAGATTATTGTTACACATCATTGGAAAGGTCAACGCAAAAGGAAACTTCTGCTGTGGGTTGAAAATTAATCAAATGAAAAACAAAAAAATTATAAGCAATTTAATAAAATGGAATATGTAGTCAGGGTTGGCCGTTGCTGTTACGGTTGGACCACCTCAGAAAATCGGCAAAATATATGCTGATATGACCTGGAAAAATTACATGAAACCATTTTGTTTATTTATTGCATCGAATACATTGCATAATGAAATTCCGCAAACAAAATTATTCCGATTCACACTTATGACACACGAAATAACTTTTTGTGAGTTATGCGCACTTCAAGTGCACTTCTGTTTTGTATTCAGTGCATGCGACGGAATTTTTGCGGTTCAAGTGTCGTGGCATCGCTTTAAGACATATACAGGATGATAATAAAGTTACGATTTCAAAAATCGATAGTTTGAAAACTACTCGTCAGAATGACCTGATATTTTAGCAGAACAATCGTGAGGCAATGGAATTTTGTATGGCGAAGGAAAAAAAATAGTTCCAAAATCTGCCGATAGATGGCGCTGGCAGGGTTCACATTATCTGCAGGTATGCAAATTACTAATACGTTACATGCGCACCGCATACATAGCTGCCATAAAAATGCAGAGCACCAGCTCTTTGCATGAATGCTTCATGACTGAAGAATGTTGTTTACAACGGGCGGATTGAGAATCTAGCAGATTTGAAAGCAAGCATCACACACCACATCCATTGCATCAGTGCAGATACCCTCTGATCTGTTGTGGAGAATGCCATTTTGCGCTTCCAATTAGTAGCGGAACAAGGCGGAGGGCATATCGAACAACTTCTGCCTTAATCATCAGTAAGATGTTTGTTCAGGGTTCCCACAGAAAATCTGTATCTCATTTCCCTGACTATCCCTGACATCTGCGATCTCATTTCCCTGACCAAATCAGAATTTTTTTTAAAATAACATGTCTCTACAACAGCATTTCAGACACAATTTTAATATTATTATTATTATTAGTTGCCACACTATATAAAATTAGTATCAGTATTAGGAGGCTTGATCAAGAATTTTTGTCTCCTGGTCCGTAACTAGACAAATAAATTTAAGTATCAGATACAAAAATTCTTGAACAAGCCTTGTAATACTAACACTAATAATAATAATAATAATAATAATAATAATAATAATAATGATAATAATATTAACATTTGAAGAACAGACTTATCTCCACTGAATTTTCACAATATGGACTATTCAAAATATGAACTGAAGACAACACGACAATCGACAAATGAATCTAACAGCACTCGACAATCGATCAGTGTAGTGAAAAAAACGTAGTACGAGTGGTCCAGGAGCCTTTAGCTCACTTTACACGCTCGCCCAAAAAGTAAACCAAATGAGGTACACTAAAGTAGGAAAGAAGCCTGATGAACCTCTTAATTCATCCAGAGAAGAGTCCCTTCATGGTAGGGACGAGAATCGGATTGTGGATTGACGAATAGCGAATCTGAAAAACTAGGATCTAGCAGATCCACTAGTTGGGGAACTTGTTAATGTTCTCGAAATTGACATCCAAGATATGACGGGGTCTTTGAAACCTGAGGAAACCCCTGATAGTGAGTGAGTGATCCAGAATACCAGCAACCAGGGTATTTTCATGATGTTCCATCTTGGGCAGTAAGTTCCTGAGAAGTGTTTGAACATACGAACCAATGTGGGTCATCCCCAGATTTTCATAGATAGATTGTTGGCAAAGCGCCACTTTCAGCTGTAAGCGCCACTTAGAGAACCAGCCTTCACACGGGTGCAAAGCATTCTGCAGACGGCTGATGATGTGGACTGGATTACGTGCCCAGGACATGATCGACCCGTCGTCAGCAAACAAGTAAAGATTGCACTTTGCAAACTTAGGTAAGTCTAACAGCACGACAATCGAACAGTGAAGTGTACATTTTTTCGGAAGGAACGAAAGCAGCGCTTTCACAAAGCTCATCGAACCAGAATAAATTCCAAACGAAATACACTGACGTCGCTGACAGGAGAGTGGTCGCAATAGGACGTGTCATCAAGAGGTCCAGCAACGAATGTGTCAATCTCGTTTAGAGTTTATCCATAGAGGATATTGCCATTTTGGTTGGAGCATTTGGAATTCCATGCAGGGTGCTTAGCATTAAAGTCTCCTGCCATAACCACTGGAACGGGCCCAGAGAGCAGCTGTTCAAGCTCGCACGGTCCAAGCTTGTGCCTAGGTGAATTATACAGAGAGGTGAATCTAATTTCACCTGCGTCGGTGTTATTTATTATCACGGAAACAGCATCCATTCCTACATAATTCGGAGTGACAGTCTCACGATGATCAATGCCATCTTTGACAATGATAGCTGCTCCACCAATTGCTTGATTGGCGTTGTTACCCAGAGGTCGATCCTTTCGATAAGCATGATAACCCGGCAAATTAAAAGCTTGAGTTGATTTCAGGTGCGTCTCACACACGAAAACTATGTCAATATTCCAGTTTATGAGGAAATTGTAATATTCGATGCGCTTCCGATATATTGCAAGGAACCTTTCCGTGGGTAATTGTTCTGTAGTGGTATCTGTCCATGGTCAGTTCTTGATTTCGTGGGACGCAACCTGTGGCAGTACGTTGTCACTTTCCTTAAAGAGGTTTATAAGGTTACCCAGACTCCTATAAATGCTGCGCAATTGGATTGGATCCGATCGACCGCATCTGAATGAGAAGAGCTGGATGCGACTGAAGCATAGGTTCTGCCATCAACCACTTTGATGCTTTTGATCCTTTTGACTTGGGGATATTTCGGACACTTGGTGTAACTTGAAGTATGCTGACCATCACAACGAATACATTTAGGGGGGTCTTTACCCTTTACATTAGTACAGTCCCTCGACTGATGGTCACCTGTGCACTTGTTACATCTAGGCGATTCGGTGCAACCATGGGAGACTTGCCCAAAACGTAAAGAGTTGTAACACTGTAAGGGCCTTTTGTTGCCTCTAAATAACTCTACAATAACAGCAAGAGGACCGACACGCTTTAAACTCAAAAAGGACTTATTATGCTCAGTGTTTTGGAGTAAAACCAACACCAGTGGCATTTCAACGGAACCATTTCAGGGTTCTCACAGAAAATCTATATCTCATTTCCAGGACTAACTCTGACATCGACAGTCTTATTTCCCTGACCAAATCGTAATTAAAATAAAATGTCTTTACAACAGCTTTTCAGACAATTTTAATATTTTTATTATTCTTATTATTATTATTTGTCACATTATATAAAATTAGTATTAGTATCAGTATTACGAGGCTTGTTCAAGAATTTTTGCCTCCGGGTCCGTAACTGGAAACATCAATAAGATTAATCAGTAATTCGATAAATACATGTAAATTAACGTCTTAATGAGGAAACTTCTAAACCTGAGTGGATGCTCCAGAATATCTGACACTGCTGCCTACTGACAATCGACAATCGAACAGTGAAATGTACATTTCTTCAGATGGGACGAAAGCAGTGCTTTCACAAGCTTATCGAACCAGAATAAATTCCAAATGAAATACACTGAGGTAGTCAAGAAGCCTAACCAACCCAAGGGGTCTTTCATATTATACAAAAAGAAAATAAGATTGACGATTGTCAGAAACAAAATAAAGCAAAATGAAAATGCAAGGTGAAAGAAGATTTTCACACCGTCCGGGAAAGAGACGTTGCTGATGTCTTCAAAATTGATGTCAAGTTGATGTCTCCAATGTAACTTGGTTTTCGATATTTCATATGCCACTTCATATCTATTGAGTTCTTCAGTTTTCCGGTTACTAGGTCATTGTCATGAATCTTCATCTTCTGCACCATAATCAAAAGGAGGTCCAGTGTAAACTTACCGATGTGGACTATATCTAGATCTGAGTGGATGGATTGTTTTTTCACAGTCCTTCTGTCCAGCTGGGCAATGGTCCTCAGGGTAACATTCTGGAATGACTGTAGCTCTCTCCATCTGCTTCTACAGATAGTCGCCCACGCAGGCATGCCATAGAGGAGTATGGTCCGAATAATCGACTTGTACAAAAGTAACGTATTGTCGATGCTGAGGGTGCTGTTGCGGCCCAGGAGAGCTATGAGACTGTACTTAGCCCTCTTCGCTTTGTTCAGAGCGTAGGTCACGTGACGATTCCAAGAGAGTCTTGAGTCGATGATAACGCTAAGGTATTTGTAGTTGTCTACCCAGTCCAGTTTCTTATTGAATAGAACAAGAGAATCTGGGAGACGTTTGAACTTTGTTGAAGTACATAGCTTTCCACTTTCCGACATTAAAGTTCAGCTTCCAGCAGTTAAACCAGTCTTCAAACATCTTCAAGTCGTGCTGCAGACGAGTCATAACGTGAGCCGGCTTGTGTGCCCATGTCATAATGGCAGTATCTTCAGCACAGAAATATAGATAACAATTTTTAGGGTACGGGAAATCATGCACCAAATAATTAAATAGCACGGGCCGAGGACAGAACCTTGAGGGACACCGGCCTTTACAACACGGGGCGTGGATAGATTTTCACCAACTTTAGCTTGGTATGACCTGTAAGTGAGAAAGGATTTCACCATCAAAATCAAATCAGGAGGAAACCCGTCTCTAATCATCTTGTAGACAAGGCACCCATGCCACACTTGGTCAAAAGCTTTACTGATATCCTGGAAAGGTCCAAGTGGGTGCTTGAATCTTCTACGAGCCTCCATATCTGCATCTGACAAGAGTGGGCGGTACGAAAGCCAAACTGATCATTCCGAAGAAGATCATTGGCATGACAGTGGTCTTGGAATCTGACGAGGATCGTTTTCTCCAAAACTTTAGACATTGAGGAGCAGACTAATAGGTCGGTAGCTTGAGGGAATTGCTGGATTTTGTACCTGCTTGGGGATACTCAAAACAATAGATGTATCCAAGATGCAGGGAAGTAAGAAAATTTCCAGCAGTCGCTAATGATACTGGTGAGAAAATCAATAAAGTTCTTTGGGATATTCATGAGGGCGTTATTGCTCACCTTGTCTCTTCCTGGAGCCTTCTTCTTTTTATTTTACTTATGATGGTGGCGATCTCTCCGGCCTCGATGTTGTTCTTCGTTAAATGCTGCGGGACTTCATCAAAGATGGCAAGACCATCTTCCACACACTGAGACATGATTTGACTCTCGGATTGTTGTTGATAAGAGTAACAAATTGCATTTCAAGTGAATCTGCAATGACTTGGGCCCTGTCCTCATCAGTTTGCACATAGTCACCTTGTGGTGTACAGAGCGGAGGAAGCGCATCATTCTTCTTTTTCTGTAATGCTCTGACCATAATCCAAATGGAATTGTCGCGAGCCGAGAAGCTTTTGAGTTTGTCGTTCCATCTAGCGTCGCGAAGCTCTTTTATCTCCTCTTGAACTCTTCGCACTAACCTGTTGTACTTCGCACGATAGCGTTGCCACAGTCTACGTGTCCTGTTTCTTTCAGCAATTAGGCGCTGGATTCCAGAAGTCTGTTGAATTCGATGAGGAGGTTTTTTCTCTGATGGATAGTTACTAGCTTCTATGGCACTGTTAATACATCTGGTGATGTCTCCAACATGTTGATCGATGTCCTCTATATAGTATGCAACGTCGGGTTGGCAGCCATAGTCTTTAAGAATATCTTTGTAGAGCTTCCAGTCTTGATGATGTACGTGTTCTTCTCTGAAATTTATGTCGCCACATTCTTGTGGTCAGAAGAAAGGTCATCAATTGTGAAGATATGTATGGTTAGGTTAGGTTAGGTCAAACCCTTCAAGAGCGAGATGTCCAAAACGTCACTAGTAAGGGAGTGGTCGCAGTAGTAGGTGTCGTCCTCAGGTCCAGCAGCGATGATATCATCTTTTCCTTGTATGTACCTATGGAGAATCATGCCGTTCTAATTCTTCGTTCTGGAGTTCCAGCTTGGGTGTTTGGCATTTTTGTCACCAGCCAAGACGACTGGGGTGTCACCACTGAAGATTTCATCAAGCTCCCTAACATCAAGATTATGTTTAGGTGAATTGTAGAGCGCCACGAACATCACTTCACCGCAGGAGACATCACTAATAATGGAGGCCGATTCCGTACCTGCATAAGACTTGGTGTCTAATTCTTGGTGTTGAATTCCCTTCTTAATGATGATCGCAGCGCCCCCAGAAGCACATCTTGCAGCATTTGAAAACATCTAGCTTGAAGTCTTGGCTTGGTTTGAGGTGCGTTTCACAGAGGAAAGCAACGTCGATTTCTTGCTTTATCAGAAAATTGTGAATCCCCCTAGCGTTCCATATCACGCACCGAAGTTCACGTTTATTGATTACAGTACTGTATAACGTTGTGCAGCCATACTAAATATTAGTTGGTCGTAAGGAGCCCACTCAAATGTGGATAATTTTTGCCTAGATTAGAAAACAGATGAAAGATACGTCCTAATTGCTTATACACACCTGGTAGGTCGTTGATGTTGAGACCTTTATCTTCCGGCTTAGACACAGCGGCAGCATAGGATTTGTTTGCTGTCACTTTGGAACCAGGCATCCTTTGAACCTCGGGGTATTTAGGACATTTCGTGTAGCTAGATGTGTGCTGTCCACCACATCTGACGCATTTTTAATCCTTTAATCCTTTAATCTTGGGGCAATCTGTAGACTGGTACCCCTATGCATATTTGTTGCAACGAGGATCTTCAGTGCAGCCCATTGCTACGTGTCCGAAGCGCAGGCAGTTGTAGCATTGTAGTGGCTTCTTGTTCACTCGAAAGGCCTCCACTAGCACTGCCAGCGGCCCAATACGTGTGATGTTCTTCAATGACTGGTTGTGTTCGGTGTTCGGGAGCAGAACCAAAACCATCGGCATATCAATGGATCCTTTGGCTTTACTCAATCGAATTACCTTTTCCGGGAAGTAGTTGGTTCTTTTTAGGTCTTCTTGGAACTCATCCAGATCATAGTTAACATCAACGTTTCAAATGACGAATTCAGAACCTTCTCGGACTTCAGTTGATGATGTTGAATTTTTAGAATATTGTCAGACTTAATTCCAGAGACTAACCTGTTGTGAGTTTCTTCTTCTTCACATTTAACTTTGACTGTTTCAGCTCTGTCGGTATGAACTCGACAAGACAATCGACAATCGAACAATGCACTGAGGTAGTCAAGAAGCCTAACCAACCCAAGCGGTCTTCCATATTATACAAAAAAGAAAATAAGATTGACGATTGTCAGAAACAAAAAAACAAACGAAATAAAGAACAGTGAAGTGTACATTTGTAGGTCTTTATATACAGACTCATGGTACAGAGTAAGCAAAGAGATTGGAGAATGTTATATACAAAAGTGTAAACCATTAAAAGAAAATATTAGAAAGACATCTAATGAATAAAATGTTATAAGAGAAAGGCAAATAAATCGCGGACCGAAAAGAAAGCATATCCGGTTATCACAAGACAAGAGGATTTATTTACAAAAGAGAAGAGAGAAAAATATTATACAAAACAAACTGAAAAATCTGGGAAAATAATAACCTTATACAAGGTCGGAAACAGTCAAGTATAGCATACACATAAAAATCCTTTGGCAATTGAGGAAGAGGTCCGGGGTGGATCTCTTGGCTTTAAATATCTCAATTGACTCAAGGGTCGCAGTCTTGAAGGGGTCATTGCATTTGTGTATGGTGGATATCACTTCGTCTTGGTTTTTCAAAGCATGTCCAGAATCGGCAAGATATTTGGCATAGTGGGAAATACCGTCTTGTTTCTCGTAGGAGGAGACGTGAAATACTAAATACTAGGAGACCTAATAATAAATACAAGAGCACTATTAACTCTTACTCGCACAGCATGCTCAAGGTTCATGCAAGCAACTCCATATCACTCCATTTCGGATCTCCATGAAACCTTAGGCCCCTTTTCTTAAGCAAAATTTATACATTCTTTCCTCCAAGAGAAAAGCTTCCAAAAAATTCTTATTTTTCTCCCCAACAATTCCCCTTCACTCACCGCGCATTTTCCCCGAAGCCAAGCTCAACAACAGAAAAAGCTTTAAAACAGTATGTTTCAGTAACAATTGAAAAATAAACGGACAAGAGAAATAAATAAATGCTTTAGGAGTTTGTAAATAAAATAAAATCAATATAAAATAAAATTAAATATTTTGTGATAGCTCTATAGACTGTCACAATTGAAAAATGAAACACCACGTGAAACAAGTGATACATAACGCCTTTGGGCTATGGGGTTTGCGTGAGTGGATGAAGTGGATGCTGTTGGCAGGCATAAATTCTGGTTGCTGGTTTCACGGTTTCAATGGACGGTAATCCGAACCATCTTGCTTTATGGTATGCCTGCCTGGGCTACAATATGTAAGTCCAGATGGAAGGACCTCCAAACCTTCCAAAACGTTACCTTGAGGACATTTGCCCAACTTGACAGGAGAGTTGCAACAAATACTTCTATTACCGACGATTTTGTGATACCTCCCATTGGTAGCTATGTACAGGAGTCACTGAAGAAGTTTCTTCCGAAGATTAAGGACCATCCCAATCCTCTGGTTGCAGATATTCTGGAGCATCCACTCACGTTTAGAAGTTTCCTCAGGCATCGTAGGCCTCGACACGTCCTGGACATCAATTTTGACGACATCCAAAAGGCCATTTTCCCGAATACTGGATCTCATAGCTCCTCGTGCCCCTCGTCAATCAACAATCAACTTATTCGTCCTTATAGGAAAGGACCCAATCTTATCCACTGGATGACTTAACTAGGTCTCATCTGGCTTCTTGCCTAGTTCAGTGTACTTCCCCTGTTACTTCCTGGACGAGTATGGCAGTGAAAGCGTTCTTTCCCCTGGTTAACATTGAGAATTTTTTCAACAAATGTCAGCTGTTTCTGATTACTCTAGCTAAAGAAATGATAGCTCAATTTACATTTGAAAATGACGGTATTCGACTCCTAAAACTTACTTGATCCACAGCAGGCTTTGAATGGCAATATCCCAACTTTACTGCCTGTGATTTTATATTTTGGATATCACATAGAAGAGGCAGTCCATGATGAAGTAGAAAGTGAATGGAGAGCGATTCCTTTGTGTGAAGATGGCAATAAGATTGTAGAGGATGAACCTACAATTAATTGCGAAAAGTTTTGGGGTCAGTTGGCGAAGGTAAAAGATTCCAATGGAAAGTTAATGTTTTCTAATGTAGCAAGATTTGCTTATGCTCTATTAACTATCCCTGTTTGCAATGCAGATTGTGAAAGAATTTTTTCTCAGAATAATTTAATTAAAACTAAGAATGATAAACTTGAGAATAAAATAAAACTCTTTTTCCACAACGAAACAGGAAATGAACAAAAAGAAAAAGACCGAAAATAAAATGAAAAAATACAACCTGAGTCTGTAAGCGCTTTTCGAAAGCTTTGCTTTCATCATTCAGCAGCCAAGGAGCACCTCGAGAGAACTTGAGAGAACTGACTTGGAATAGAACATGCTGAGTATTTATAACGGACAGAAGCCAATCAAGACAAAAAGATCCAACTGAATTTTATAGATTGGGTAAGTGCGTCGCCCATTTGATCAATGGTGATTCGCTAATAGGACCCTTATCTAAGTTGAGTAATAATTTTTCATCTGTTTTTTTGAATGGCTAAGCTTTCGAAGGCGTCCAGAAGGTGTTTCTTGTTTATTGACTCGATAAGTTTTACATTGCTTAATAAAAATTCATGCCCGGTATCAAGCGAGTGTTTGGCTATGGATGACTGATTCCCTCTACCATATCTTGTGTGTCTCATGTGTTCTTCAAATCTTGTTTCAATATTCCGGCAAGTTTGTCCTTTATATCTCATGGGGCATTGGGAACATCTAGCTTCATATATTCCTGATTTCTGTAGTGGTGGAATCGGGTCTTTTGGATTGGGTAATAAATGCCTGGTCTGGTTGGGATTGCTAAAAGATAACGAAATATTAAAAGATTTAAAGACAGAATTGAGACCTTTGATTAATGATTTATTGTAAGGTAAGGATATGACTCTCCCTCTATTTTTAGTCCGGTTGAGGGTGGTGATATCGTCCATGAACTTTTTTAACCTCCTCTTCCTTACCAAATCGGTGATGGTACGTGTGCTATAGCCATTTTTAACTGCAATATTCTGAATCAAGGAAATTTCTTTTTTGAATGAGGATTGACCAAGTGGGAGATTAATGGCTCTGTCAATCATCGAAATGAACGTAGATATTTTTTGATTCCAAGGGTGGCTGGAATCGCTTGGTATGTAATTCAATCCGTTAGTAGGCTTTCGGTTTACCTCAAATGATAATGAATCATGGTTTCTGATGACTAAGATGTCGAGAAACGGCAACCTTTGATTGTTTTCTAACTCAAAAGTGAATTGAACGGACGGAAAAAAGCTATTAATATGTTGGACAAAAGTGTTGACATCGCAAACATTGGTGTCAAAAATTGTGAAGACATCGTCCACGTATCTGAACCAACAATCGGGAAAGTAAAAACCGGAATTCTTCAAGATATCCTCGAAACTTTTCAGAAATATTTCAGCTAAAATAGGGCTAAGGCAAGAGCCCATCGGTGTACCGCCCACCATTTTGTAAACTTTCCCATTATATTTAAAAATATTATTATTGGTACATAACCTCGTTAGACTTAAACATTCGTTGCGTATGTTCTCAGGAACTTTGTTCTCCTTCAAAATATTAGTTAAAAAGTTTATAGTTTCAGGTATAGGGATGCTAGGGAACAAGGAGACAATATCGAAGGATACCAAAATTTCCCCTTTCTTAATGACCTTATTTTTTAGTTTTTTCACTAAGTCAATACTATTATTAACCGAACTGTCGAAGTTCGACAATTTTAAGGTTTTTAAAAAATCTGCTAGAAATTTAGAAAGCCGGTAAGTAGGAGAGTCAATATTTGACACAATCGGCCTCATTTTGTTTCCAGGTTTGTGTATTTTAGGGAGAGCATATAACCTAGGTAAAGTCGGGTTTTTAATGCTAAGCGAAGAGGCAGAGTTTGGGGGAATGAGATTAGGGCTACTCTTTACTGCCTCCCTGACTTCCCTGACCAGTGTTGTTAACGGATTTTTCTTATTAATAACCTCGAACGGGCCTTCAGCAATTAAAGCATCTACTCTACTGAAATAATCAGTTTTCTTTAGAATAACTGTACTATTTCCTTTATCACTTTTAAGGAAGAAACAATCTTTTTCCTTAAGAGTTTTAATGGTTTCGAAATAGCGACGATCGTTATTTTCTACCTCATAGTTTTCCCAATTATGGGACAATATTTTGGTACATTGTTCCCTAATGGCTTTTTTCTGTGAATCTGGTAAGAACTTTATTCCCCCTTCTACATTCCCCACTAACTGGTGAATGTCTTTATGTTTATTCCTAGCTGCAAATTTTAGCCCTTTAGATAAAATTTTAAGTTCAAAATCATTAAAATCTAAATCCGTTAGATTAACTATGTTGTCTACATCCGTATTACTAAACTAAGAATAGAAATAGGTTTTCCACAGAAGGTGTTTCAAGCATCTTGTTTACTAAAAAAGGTTTACAAGAAACATGCTTATCATTTACGCCTGATGCTAACATGTTGAAGAGATTTTCAAATGAGATATATGAAAATCAACATTCCAAATCAGGAATCACAAGAATCTTTGGAGATTTGGAGTAAATTGATATTAGTGATGTTGATGATGTTGATGTTGATAAGTCATTTGCCCCATCCTTCTTACAATGTTTTCTAAGTTTAATTTAATATTAAATATGTTAATTACATTTGTTATTATCTTGATATACGCTAATAAAATAAGAATACAATTTTCCTACGCTGTTCATGTCTATTTCGGATCTTTAAATTAAGATTTTACTTTTCGATTTCAGTCAGGGATTTCAAATCTTGGAGTTTGCCGCCCAGCCCTTGTTTAAAGTCAGGGTCCGTACAGGTCATGGAAAATCGAAAAAAATTTCCGGGCCTGTTTTGGAATATTTTTGAACAGATTTAAAGTTTTCTTAATAATTTTTTAACAAGTGTACGAATCCTGAAAGTTAATTTCTTGCCTTGCGTTGTATAGCACTTCAAAAGCACTGATCTATATTTTTGTAAAAAGCCCCCTTACTGTAGTAATAAGGTAGTAATTTGGGACCCTTAACGTAGTAATATGTAGTAATAGGAGGCCTTGTGCCATAGTAATATCGAGTTTAAAAACCTGGTCACACTGATCTGCACCCTTAATGATATAGAATAGGAGCACTTGAGCAATCGTACGTCGACAAAGCGATTTCACGTGCGCGTGCCGATGTCAATGCTTAAAAGATGAACAGAAAGTAACAATATATACATCTTTGACAAATCAATTGCTAAATGACATGATATTATCTAGGTATTCTTTGCAATTACTGTTTTAGCAGTTATCGTGCAAACGGCGGACGGTCGGATAAACGTACACATGAAGGGCGCATTCTTATATCAGCAGCGTTAGCACGGCAACTTAAAAACGGATCAACTTTTTCAAACTCTGTTTTCACAAATATGACCATCAAAGTCTTAGCTCGGCCGCATCAACTTTTCAGAATTTTTCAACGTGGAACCCTTCAAGTCGAATTCACGTGCTAAAACAGTGAGTGTAATGAACACCCTTCAGAATGTAAAGATAATGGCATGTCATATAACAAAAGATTTGTCAAGAAGGTATACATTGTTACTTTCTGTTCATCTTTTAAGTATTACTGACATCGGCGCGCGCAGGTGAAATCGCTTTGTCGACGCACGATTGCTCAAGTGCTCATAATCTATATGGAGCTACTTACCGGTTTTATACTAAGTAGCGGATAAATGAAGCTACTTATCGGTTTTATAATGTCAGTCCGTTCCCTTCATAATTTCTACAATTTTTGAAGTAGAAGGTTGAATTTCGGAATGTAGCTTACTATGGGCATGTCCATCTGCACTTTTTAGTTTGGTTTTAATTGGTACACTGGGGTCGGAATTACGGGGGTGGGATTCAGAGAGTACAATATATCTATGTGCTATTTAGGTACGTAAAGGCGTGAAATTCAGTGTCCAGATTCCTCTAAGCAAGAACTACATTTCTATGAAGTTTAAGCCCAATTGTTCCATTGGGGTCGGATATGCGTGGGTGGCAGTCACTTGGTCTTTAGAATTATGACAACTTATGGCATGTGAATGTTGAGAAAGGAAAGAAAAACGAGCATTTTTACAGAAAATTAATTTTTTGATTAAAAAACTTGGGGATAGGTAAAAAGTGCAGATAAAGGGGTAAAAATAGATGACTGCAGGATCTGCTACTTGCCTTACCCTAGTCGGGGGGGGGGGGGGTAATTTCTTTTTAATAAATGTATAAATGTGTTTCTGCTTCACTGCTAAAGCTATTTTTTGGAATGTTTACAAGATTTTATTACAAGTAGTTTTTGCTAAAGCTCCTAATAATATGCTGTTAGGTAGTAAGTGATCAATGTACACTACATGATCAAAGGAGTTGGGACACCTGTTGCTCTACCGTAAAGACGCAAAAAGCGTCAATAAGTAATGTGTAGGACTACCCCGAGCTGCTATCAGTGCCTCCACCCTACATGGCATACTGTCCACAAGTTTTGCGATATGTGTCCACAGGTATTGGCCTCCATTCCTCCAGGAGTGTCGTGGTCAGTTCCTGGACAGATGTAGGGCGAACCATCCTGGATCTCACACGTCGTGCCAATTCGTCCCAACGATGTTCGATGGGCTTGAGATCAGGACTCTGGGCGGGCCAATCCAGGTCTTCAATCCGCATCTCGTCAAACCAGTCGGATATTGATCTTGCTTTGTGGCAAGGCGCATTTTCGTGCTGGAAGAGGAACGGCCGGTCACCGACGTGTTCCCACTTCGCTGTAAGTGCCCCGTTATCCAGAATGGTCCTGTAGCCATCAGCATTAAGGTTTCCGTCCACCTTAATGAGCGGGCCCAGTCCAGTCCAGGAGAAACACCCCAGGTGTTCACAGGGGTGTCACAACTCCTCCGATCATGTAGTGTATACATAAATCCAAAGTATTTTTTGAAAAAAAAATCTAAACTCGTAAAAATTTTATGCTTTTTTAAAATTAATATGTTTGAAGAGTCTAATGAATTATATTGAAAAGGCTATCTATAATAATATTTCTGCAATAATTTTAATTTCAAAACGCACAGAAGAACTTACCACTAACATCAATAAAACCGTAGATGAAGTCACTTAGAAATATAATTTTTTATATATGTTCAAGCATAACTTTAATTATTACAATAAAAGCGAACATTACCGTAATCATAAAACTTAATTATAAAATTTCTTCATAGATATGGAATAAATGTTACTTTAAAACTGTGTTTCTTTTATAACAAAGCAGAGGTTTAAACTGCCGGCATTACGAAATTCTACCATATCTGTTATCTTTTAATTTTATTTTGCTGTTTTTCATCTGTTCAATACACTGCAACTGTTATAAGCGGAACCCGTCTTGAAATTTTCATTCATAGAATGTCTTGTGCATCTTATCCTCCAAAATTTCTCAATTTCTGCTTGAAACTATTTTAATTCTTCTGTTTGTCACCTTTAATAGAAAAAAAAACTTAGTCTGCAAGTAGAGCACCTTTCCATCTCCGTTTTTATTCTCCTCCTTCTGGCTCGAAATGTTTGTCGATTCAGCTGCGTTTTAAGAGCGTTTTGCAGGCATCTCATCACCATTTATTTCTTCTGCTTGTGACAAGAATTCCAGCTGTAGAGTTTATATTTGGAATATGAAAGAATGAGCATTGCTCATAAAAAAAAATTTAGATAAGCTCATAGTGCCCATAAAATTTTAAAAACGAATAAAAAGCAGAATTCGTTAAAGGTGAATGATCTATGGAAGATTAAGATTTAACAATAAATATTTTAATTTAGTGAAAAGCAAGAAAGAGTTAAATAATAATTAACATTACTCAAATACCAATAATAATATATTAAATTTCAATAAAAATTGTTCTTCCGCGACATTATTATTTCGTAAATGCTGTCAATAATGAGTTACAAAAGATTTAAAAGTAAGACTAAAATAAAAGAATAAACAAAAAATACATCAGTGCTGGGCACATTTAAATTAGAGTGCCTATAAGGAGAGTGGCGAGAACTCGGAACGGATTTTGATTGGCTAACGCTGCAGACGCCATAGTTTTCCCAAAATAGCGTGCCGTTTGCATTGCAGGTATAGAGAAATTAATAGTTTTCGTACCGTTTTTCTTTTTATTGTGCATGTTTCTTAATTTTTGATAATAAAATTGCATTATTCAAGTTTAAAAGTTGTGGTTTTATTAGATTCGCTTTAAAATTAACGATTGAAGTGGCAAAGAGGGAAGGGAAAAAATATTTTTTCATAATAAAGTATTTATTGTTTTACTGTTGTTCATAAAAATGTGAATCTCACAAAATAAAATGATTTTTAATGATATAATAATAGATAAATATTTCAAGGAATGTTAAAAATTTTTTAATTTATATAATTTCAAGGAATTTATATTCAAGAGTCATTCGGCCCAACGAGCAAATTTTTTACCTTGAAAAATTAAAACAAACCGTAAAACCAATAGTAAAAATAACTTTTAATAAACAAAACATAGTTAAGTCATGTAACATATTTAAATAGAGACAAATTCTGGAATTTAACTTTCAGACAAAACTTGAAATTAAGTATTTGATAGATAGTTTGTAGCGTCAAAATTTATTTTGCAGTTGTTATTTAATTGCTAGACAATGAAGTGATCAACGAGGCCTGATGACGAGCGCAGTTGTTCGCGCGAAAAGTGTTGCCAATTTTTGTCTCTTTTCGTCTCCTAGACGCAACTATTATAATTTTGGTTCATTTTTTAAATCAACAATGGTGTCAACACGCAATGCACCAACACTATGCAAGGATCAACAATATGTCTTATGACCAACAATGCAAGGCAAAGTTTGTGCAATATAGAATTCAATGCATAGAATTCCTGTTATTCAGGCTTTTCTTAGAAAAGAGAATTCTTAGTACTTAACAATTTCTTGAAAATCTTTAAAAATGATCAGTAACTGGAGATAATGAGTTAGCAGACGATTGAGAAAGAGTGAAAGACGATAGAGGAAGCACACATTTAGCTCCGTGCTGTATCGAGCAAATGGTAAGCAAGTAAATAGAAGAATCGGCGACCGCTAGACTACACAAAGTGATGAATGGCCAATTTTTGCTTCAAGACATCGAAAGAAGAAAGAAAATTGCAACAATATCAAGTGTACATCTAAAGTAAGATGACGTGAGTAAAAAATAATTTAGACTAGAAGGCATCCTTGGAGAGTTCCATCCATTGTGAGTTTTTTAAAAAAAAACTTTTTTCGGTAAATCAAGTCCCGGTATATGACTTAGAATGGATTTTTTCAGTGGAGAGGTAAATTCCTGTCTTTCGGATTTTTCTTAGAATGGATAGTCCCTTCGCTGTATATTGTAGCGATTGAGTTATTATTTAACCAATTTGGAGGTTTAATTTAGCTTTTAAAGTTTGTTTTGTTTACCTACAAGCGTAATTATCCCGGGCAACGCCGGGTCCTCTGCTAGTTTTGTATATTTAGTGTGGTACTAAAATATTTAGCAAATATACCAGAAATATGATGTAGGCGTATGGGGCCTGCCAAAAGACCCCGAGGCCTCTAATACAGTGCAAGTTATACAGTGCTATTCAAAAGTATAAGACCAGGCGTTTTTTGTGCTAAAGAAAAAACAGACGCATCAGTTTTTCTGATAATTTTTATATCCATAATGAACACAAATGTCAAACAAAACTACAACTTTGGATTAAGTAAAAATATTTCTTGAATAAGTTATGCAAAAAAAAAAAACAAAAAACACATGTGTAAAAGTATAAGATCACCCTGAAAAAATGGAACTGTACTGCCACTTTTTTGCATATAAATGAATTGGCACAACAAATCGAACTTCAGAAGTGCTGCGTACAGCTAGAAGGAATATACAGCGGTTTATAGACAATGCCTAAGGCCACACATCTCAGCGAATCTGAAATCCGACAAATTTGGACACTACACGATAGTGGGAAATCGCCGCGCCAAATTGCTGCAACGAATGGTCGTTCAAAATGTGCTGTTGCCAATGTATTAGCCAGAGGACATGATGGGTATGGGAAACCTAGGACAGGACGACCCAAACTTCTATCTGAAAGATCTCGTCGTCACGTCTATGCTCTTGCTACCAGGAAAAAAATGTCAGCAGTGAAAATAAAATCCACCATGAACATCTCCTGTTCCACAAGCACCATTACAAGAGTTTTGAGTACTTCACGGAACATACGGTACTGTAAAGAAAAGAGAGCACCGCCCCTAACACCAAGACACAAAACAGAACTTCTGCCATTTGCCCGTAAAACCATATCATGGAGCCATGAATGGCACTCTGTAATTTTTTCTGATGAGAAGAATTTTAATCTCGACAGGCCTGATGGCATTTCCTATTACTGGCGAGGGCCACAACAGTGAAGATGAGCCGCCAAATGGGAGGAAGTGCAGTCATGGTTTGGTGTGGATTTTCTGCTCCCGGAAAAACGGCTTGTGTTGTTATCAATGGACCCATGATGTCAGTGGAGTATCGGATGATAGACCAGCAGCTTCAGGCCTATGGTGAAATTCTAGGAGGGCCCGAGTTTTGTTTCGAACAAGGTAACACATCCTGCCCCACGTCAAACATGATGAAACTGTGGTTTCAAACACAAAATATTAAGCTTCTTCCATGGCCCACAAGATCACCGGACTTGGTGACCATTTAAAACCTTTGGGGTTTACTGGTAAGAGACGTTTATAAAGATGGGCAGCAATTTCAAACAACTGATGAACTGATATCAGCAATTTTCGCTGCGTGGGAGTTAGTTTCATGTGAAACTTTACTGAGATTGGTTGAATCCATGCCAGAACGTATTTTTGATGTAATCCATAACTCTGGAGGAATCACAAAATACTAAAACAGCATGATCGCAGTGTTGTTTGCTCATGGTCTTATACTTTTGCACATGTTTTTTTAGTGGTTTTTTTGCATAACTTATTCCAGAATTACTTTTACTTAATCCAAAGTTGTATTTTTTGTTGACATTTGTGTTCATTACGGATATAAAAATTGTCAGAAAAATTGATGCGTCTGTTTTCTCTTTAGCCCAAAAAAACGCCTGGTCTTATACTTTTGAATAGCACTGTAACTTTTGAACGGAAGGGCCTAGAAACCTCAAATTTTGTATATTTTTAGTTTGTTACTAAAAAAAATAGCCAATATAGAAGGAATCGGATATAAGCCTCTAGAGCCCCGCCAGGGGCCTCGAGGCACCAAATACAATAGAAGATATAACATTCGAACGGAAAGGCCCAGAAACTTGAAATTTTTTTATATTCATAGTGTGATACTAAAAAATATTGCAAATATACAAAAAAAGTAATATAGGCCCCAGCAAAGCCACACAGGCCCCAAACATAAGCAAAGCTACAACTTTTAAACGAAAAGGTTTAGAAATCTGAAATTTTGTTTACTTATAGAAAATTACTTAAAAATTTAACTAATATAAGGCTCTTGGGTCTCGATAGGGGCTCTGAGCCCCCAGTCACAAATCAAGATATAAGTTTTGAACCGGAAATCCGGTATGTTACTTAAAATTTTAGCTCTTATGCACTAAAACTTATATAGAGTCCTCTGGGGCCCTGGCAGGAGCCCTAAACACAAACAGAGCTATAATCTTTGAACGAAAAGGCTTAGAAATCTGAAAATTTGTACATTTATAGTAGTTTACTAAAAACTTTAGCTAATATACACGAAAAACTGGTATAAGGTTCTTATGTCTCCACAGGGGCCCTGAAGCCCAAATCACAAATAAGCTCTAACATTTGAATAATAAAAAGGCCTAAGAACTTGAAGTTTTATATTGCTACAGTGCGTTACTTAAAAATTATAGACAATTAACAAGGAGACTGGTATAGGCCTCGGGGCCCCTGCCGTCCTCAAATACAATTAAAGCTATAAAATTTGAACGGAAAGACCTACGATCCAGAAATTTTGTTCAATCATAGTGTGGTATTTACAAATATAGCTAATCTATATTCAAAGTCTTATGTCAGGGGCCTTGCGGCCTCAATCTCAAATCAAACTATAAATTTAAAACCAGAAGTCCAGAAACTTGAAATGTTTTATATTTATAGTGTTTTACTTAAACTTTTAGCTATTACACAATCAAATTGATATAGTCCGCTGAGGCCTCGGCGGGGGCCGCGAGGCTCCAAATAGAAATCAAGCGATAACTTTTGTACGAAAAGGCCTAAGAACTTGAAATTTTGTATTTTGCCCGTCCACCTAGTATAGTTATGAGCCGCTACTGCTCGTATCATTTTGATGCTAAAACCCTTTTATCGTTTGATAACGATGCCTTAACTAATTTTTAAATATAGAATCAGTAACGATTTTTTAATTAATTTCGTTGAATATGTGTGACAGTTATATTCAATTCTGAATTAAATTCTTAAATCAGGAATTAAGGTATAAAAAGAAACCTGTTACATCTATTATAGTATTGAAATATTTTTTAGAGTATTCTTTTTTAACCTTTACTACATCAAAGTTGTAAATTCTTTAATGAAATTTTTAAATTTGTGCTTATAGGGGAAAATATCTTCGCATTGAATGATGGGTACAGCTGCCATTTTTTGAGGGCAAGAGGAAGGCAATCCTATACTGCTACTCATCAAAGTGCGCCGTTTTTGCCCGACTTGTTATTGTATAACGATGGTAACGAGTTATTGCGTGTTTGGATGTATTGTATAACAATGGGATAAGTTCAGAGCCATGGCAGCCTTGGGTCTCGATGCCCTCAAAAGATGGCGGATATTTAATGTTTATGTTTTGATATTTCTCCCTATATGTAAATCTTCAAAAATAAGAGCAAACGTATTTTTTTAGGATTCATTTAAATCATAATTGATTTAAATGTATAAATCATACAAATATACTGCATATTCAAAAATATAATGATATGTATTATTTTCAAAAATGTAATCAAAAATATAATAATAATAATAATATGTATAAAAGAAGAAATTGACTGAGTGAGAGATCAACGCACAGCCCAAACCATAAGGCCTAGAAATTTAAAATTTTGTACAGAGGTTCTTTACAAAATGTAAGTGAGCACTAAGAAGGGGTTTTGTTTATTCTTTCTTCCTTTCCATTGTAGATTTTTTTTAAATTCAATTTACCTGGAGCTGAATGGGATTTTTGCCAGCTTTAAAAAATTGTGACGTTTGCTTTGTTTAATGAAGAATTTTGCGATTGTTCCGTGAAGCAACATCAACAATGACTGCAAGTGTGTCGCGCGGGAATACTGTGTATCTTTTATTTTTTATCTGAATGGCATTTTTCTAGCGTCAGAAACTGTGACGTCGTTGTTTGCTTCAGCGAGTATTCCGTGAAAAAGCATCCACAGTAACTGGAAGACTCTCGCGCGGAAATAAAATGTATAATCTTTCTATATATATAAAGAAGGATGTTTGTGGGTCTGTGCGTCTGTGGGTCTGTGGGTGGGTCTGTGGGTGGGTCTGTGGTTCTGTGTGTACGTTTTTTATACAAATCTACAGTTTTATTCCGATCTTGATGAAATTTCGCATACATGACCTTCAAAGCATGAGGAAGGTCACTGTCTACTTCAGATTTCGAAAAAATAATAATTATTGATAAAAAATCGATATTCATGGTTATGGCAGGGCATATTAATGAGAAATATCGCATGACCAACAATGCAAGACAAAGTTTTTGCAACAATGGTATCAACACGCAATTCACAAACACTCTGCACGGACCAACAATATATATCTCATGACCAACAATGCAAATAAATGTTTGTGCAACAATAGGTATCAACAATGGTTTCAACACGCAATTCACCAATAACAATGAGCTCAAAATGATGATGCAATGATAAAGCAATCCTTTCCAAGAATTATAACAATAAACATAAAATGATGATGCAATATGGATAAGTTTCAATTTGTAACAATGCATAGAATTCCTGTTATTCAGGTTTTTCTTAGAAAAGAGAGTTCTTAGTACTTAACAATTTCTTGAAAATCTTTAAAAATGATCAGTAGCTGGAGATAATGAAGAGTTAGCAGACTATTGAGAAAGAGTGGAAAGACGACAGAGAAAGCAAACCTTTAGCTCCGTGCTGTATTGAGCAAATGGGAAGCAAGTAAATAGAAGAATTGGCGACCGCTAGACTACCCAAAGTGATGAAAAGCCAAATTTTGCTTCAACACAGCGAGAGAAGAGTGGAAATTGCAACAACATCAAGTGTACATCTGAAGTAAGATTATCTGAGTAAGAAATTATTGGAGCGATCCATCCATTGTGAGCCTTTAAAAAGATTTTTTTCGAATTTTCATTAAGAATTTTTCCTGTATTAATTCTAAGCATTTTCATGTGTTTATTTTTAAGATATTGCAAAATTTAAGTTAATTTTTGAGATTGTTCTGTTTTCATCCAAGTGTAATTATCCCGGGCAACGCCGGGTACCTTTGCTAGTCTTCTATATATATAAAGAAGGATGTTTGTGGGTTTGTCTGTGGGTCTGTGTGTATGTTTTTTATACAAATCTACAGTTTTATTCCGATCTTGATAAAATTTCGCATACATGACCTTCAAAGCATGAGGAAGGTCACTGTCTACCTCAGATTTCGGAAAAATAATAAATATCGATAAAAAATCGATATTCATGGTTATGGCAAGGCATATTAATGAGAAATATCTCATGACCAACAATGCAAGGCAAAGTTTGTACAACAATAGGTATCAACAATGGTATCAACACGCAATTCACAAACGCTCTGCAAGGACCAACAATCAATATCTCATGACTAACAATGAAAGGAAAAGTTTGTGCAAGTGTAATTATCCCGGGCAACGCCGGGTACCTCTTCTAGTAATAAAATATCTTTAAAAAGCTTAAATAAACGTTATTTAGCATCAATTTTTCAGCAAGGCCGCGTACTAGCCGTTTGGTGCGCGATTGTGTTGAGATGTAGAGTTGGTCACACTTACATCAAAGACGCCATCCTCGAGTTAACAAACTTGTTATTATTAAGCTATGTGATGGCCGCATCATCAGCGAACAAGTACAGATTACACTTTGCGAATTCCGGCAGGTCGTGAATGGAAAAATTGAACAACGCCGGGCCCAGGACTGAACCCTGAGGAACACCCGCGTTGTCGTCAAACGGGTCAGACAAGGAGTTACCAACCCTGACACGATAGGATCTATGCGACAACAAGGGACGAACCAATACAATCAGCTCGTCAGGGAAACCACAATTTATCATTTTAAAAATGAGACCTTCGTGCTATACTTG
The DNA here is from genome assembly GCA_023313115.1 of Rhysida immarginata. Taxonomy (NCBI): domain Eukaryota; kingdom Metazoa; phylum Arthropoda; class Chilopoda; order Scolopendromorpha; family Scolopendridae; genus Rhysida; species Rhysida immarginata. The sequence continues at coordinate 1,607,840 of JAHWFO010097618.1, forward strand.
GTCAAAGGCTTTATGGACATCGAGAAAGACAATTCCGCCGTACATCGAATAATTGAGAGGACTGCTCAAGTCTTCAACCAGCCTCCAAATCTGGCAGCTGGCAGGAGTGATTCGAACGAAAGCCAAATTGCTCCTTGCAAATTAGATTATTTGACTCGCAAAAGTCATTGAACCTCTTCAGGATTGTGCGTTCGAAGACCTTAGAAAGAGTAGGCAATAAGCTGATGGGCCTGTAGCTAACAGGAAGAGCAGGATTAAGGCCAGGTTTAGGTTTAGAGAGGATGACTGAGTTTTTCCAGGCATCGAGAAAGTAGCAGTGGTTCCAGCAGTCGTTCTTAGTAATAGTGCAGATCACTTTAGGAGGCAAATTCTTGAGAGCACCATTAGTGATGGAGTCTAGACCAGGAGCCTTGTTACTCTTTACTCGCTTAATGATGTTCGATACCTCGGCGTTGTCAAAGACATGGAGAGGGTTATGTACACGATGGATGAGATTATACTTTATTAACTAGACATGTGTTCTTGATACCAGCCAGTTTATCTTCAAAGGGGATGATGAATTGACTCTTCAGTGAGTTTGCAATTAGTTGGGCCTTTTCCTGGGGTCTGCTAACAAAATTCCCATCTTCCATAAGCAGATGAGGTAGATCGGTGGCCTTCTTGTTCTTGAGGGCCCTGACTGTACACCAGAGTGAATTGTGCTGGACTGACAGACTCTTGATTTTGCTGCACCACTTTGGATTCGTAGCTCCTTCACCTGTTTACTGACCTTTCGTACTAGCCTGCAGTACTTGAAATGCAGGCAATTAGTACGTTGCCACAATCTTCTGAAGGAGTTCTTTTCACGTATGAGTTACCTGATGGATGGGGGAAGATCGAGATGATCTGGTCTCTTTCGGTCAATGGCAGTAGCGCTTGCATTACTGGCTGATTTAATCGATTGGGTGATATTACTAACATTACTATCGATGTCAACATTGTTGGCAGGATCCGTATATGAAATGTTACACTCCTTGAGCAAATCTCTAAATAGTTTCCAATCCTGCTTCTGGTGGAGACTGACCCTCAGGTCAAGGTTTTAGCCCTCGAAGTGAGAGCAACTGGGCGATGATCAGAGGATAAGTCGTTAACCATAAAGATGCTATACGGTTTGAAAAAACCTTTGAGGATGGCAATGTCAAGTACATCATTAACGGACATGTGGTCGCAATATCGAAGAGGACCGTTTCTTTCTTTATTTCTTCTCCCGCTGCCTGCGAGGTTCGTTCGGTGATAAAGTTCTTGAATGCACAAAGCATTGCGCCAATTGAAATTCATCGTCAGCTCTGTCAGGTCTATGGGCCGAACATCATGAGTAAGCAGATGGTGCGTCGCTGGTGTAGGCAGTTTTCCGAAGGTCGTCAAAGTGTCCATGATGAAGAGCGCAGTGGGCGAACATCCCTCATCAACGATGATCTTGTTGAGCTTGTGCGGCAGCCCTGATCTTGCTCCCAGCGACTTTCACGTTTTCTTGCACCTCAAGAAATTCCTGTCCTCCGGTGAGCGTTTTGGCAACGACGAAGAGCTGAAGACGTCTGTCACACGCTGGTTCCATTCACAGGCGGCAGAGTTCTACGACAAGGGGATACAAAAGTTGATCCCACGATACGACAAGTGTCTCAATTCTGGTGGTGGCTATGTTGAAAAATAGCTGAAACATTGCTGTACTTGTTGCCAATATGTTCCTGTAAGTGTGAGTTCTTTTTTTTTTTTAAATAGGGAAACTTACTTTCTGGATTCGCCTCGTAAAGATATGACGCGTTAAACGCTCTTTCCATCATTTAAAAATTTTACGCCGTACGAGACTTACTACGATGTAAAAATATGATTCTAAAAATGAAAAGAAATAACTTTTTAAGCACACACTTCTGTGTGCATTAAATATAAAATATTTTTAGTGCCTCTCATTTAAATAAGATTTCATTAAACTAAAAAAACGTAAAAGTATAGCAGCCTTTATTTTAGGTTTGTTTTATTATGTAATATTTTCAACGAAGGAAAGTGGGTAAAATATTGATTGCAAGATTTGAACGAAACAGACAGACAGAAAGAAAGAAGCTCTAAGTTAAGTGAAAGTGCATAAACAATTAAAGATAAGAGATGTTGTTTAAATTCCTGTATTGAATAAATTTGTTACAACTATAAAAGGAAATAATTGGATAATTTTCTGCAGATTTGTACTTCGCAAAACTATTCAATCCATTTGCACTCGGACGTGTAGTCATTGTTACATTTTTATCGATATCAATAAATTTAACAGCAGATGTACAACAATCATAACTTTTAAATTACATGTTGACAAAGGAAAAGTTCTTCTGTTCCTTGATAACCAATTTTATCACTAAATGGAGTGCAGTGAAGTGATTTGAAAAAATGTCGGCACACAAGATTGGAAAGACAAAAGGAAAAAAATTATCGGGTCTTCCATTCATTTCGTGCTGTCAACTGCACCTGAATCTTCTACTGCTCCAATCAGGTAGCTGGGGTTTTGTTACACCACCTGGCGTTTCTTTCTATATGAAATATCCCTCTGGTCATTTTATTTTCCATTCCTCCAGTAATGGAAAAAAATCTATCCAAAAGCTATATTTTGTTCTTGGAAGGTTATGATATTTTCATAAACAAAATTCCTTGTGTGTTTCACATTGGAGAAGTATATTCTTAATCTGAAATATACTCGTCTGGTTAACTTGTGAAATTTTAAATAATTTTCACAGTATTTTACAGTAATTTATGTGCCTCCAGTATTGCTTGATATCTTTAAAGATTTTTAATTCCGTTTAAAGTTTCACCTACCGGAATTTTTAACTTTCTTTCCTAACTACCCTTAATTAATTTTCTCTACCTCTTCAGTTATCTAGAAACATCATAGTTCCTGCATAAAAAAAATGTTTCTTTTGGCTTCCTTTATTGTATGAGAATGGTAGGTAATGTGTAGAGAGAGAAATGAAAGGTATTATTTGTAAAGGAATCTGGAAAATCAGTTACAAACGAGAATTACAATCAAAAGTTCTGTGAAACAAGAGATGAAAAACCAGATTTTCCCATAGAGAGAGAAGATGAAAAATTTGTCACTAATCACAAGTAATCATCTTTATTGACACGAATATAAGAGTAGACTAACCATTAAAAAGCTTATCCCTTAATTTTAAATGTTATTTTTATAGTAAAAAGATGATAAGTAATAAAGCAAAAAATATTAAAAAAAATTAGTTTGTAAAGAACGGAAGACGTGGTCGTTTGATTTGAGTCTCAATTTCTTTCGAAGCGCAGCCTACCCTTCCTGTTGGATTACGAGTAACGGGTTGTTCTTGTTATTTTAATAAAAATGAAATATTTTGTTTCCTGAAGGCAAAGTCGTTTCATAAAAGCAAATACGGGGTGATTCTGAAACCCTGTCTTAAGCTTCGTACGCGTACTCCCCATGGCCAAATAGGAAACAAATCTCCTATCAACATGGGTCTTAAAACTCAACCGTTAACGAGAAAGGTGGCGTACAAATGTGGGTGATCCTGTGAGGTTGGCTGACGAGCGGGTGACGGAAATTGTCGATATTGGTCCCCAGTGCTTCTGTGTGGAACGCATAGAGGATAGAGTTCAATGTAAGCGCGGATTAGAGGGAAGCTATGCTGCATGATAGATACCCTTGAGGAACGTTACATTTCTCCACGGGTGTACCACATGTTGAGATACACGACCTTTTATATACTGTACAGACACGTTGTTTTGTACTGGAAAAATGAACCTGCAAATGGAGGGTGATAACACCTTTATTGAACTGGCGGATATGCATTTGTGTTACGTACGTGCGAATGGAAATGCTGACGAAGCCCGGCGTTTATATCACGACTCATTCCCTCAACGGCAACTATCATGCAGCAAAACCTTTTCTCGCATTGACCAACGACTGCGAGAGCAAGGAACGTTCGTACCAGGTGGTGACAGCCGCGGTAGCTACCGTACTGTGAGGACACCTTACCTCGACCGCAGGATTCTGCAAGCTGTCGAGGAAGATACGGCCCCTAGTACACAAAGACTCGCTTTACAGGAAGGTGTCAGCCAGAATACTGTCTAGCGCGTTCTTCACGAGGATAGCCTATACCCATATCATTTACAATTTCTTCAGGGTCTACTGGCTGCCGATTTCCCCTCCGTTTGCGCAATGGTGCCTGACAAGGTGCGCTCAAGATCCAGAGTTCGTCGCAAAGATTTTTTTCACAGACGAGGCAACATTCACACGTGACGGAGTGTTTAACTTCCATAATATCCATGTGTGGACGCACAATAATCCACATGTCATTCGTGAAGGACGACATCAACACACGTTTTCAATCGTTGTATGGGCCGGGATCATCGGGGATCACTTGATCGGCCCCAAACGTTTGCCTGCGAGATTGACCGAATCGTTATACCGGACGTTCTTGGAACAATTGATGCACGACATCCTGCCGCAGGTGCTAGAGAACACTCTTTTGCAGTGGCGACTGGACATGTGGTTTATGCATGATGGCGCTGCAGCACATTTCAGCGTGGTTGCACATCAATTTCTGAATGATCGCTTTCCCGCAAGATGGATTGAATGTGCGGGGCCGTTGCCTTGGCCTCCTTGTTCTCCCGACCTCAATTGTCGTGATTTCCATCTGTGAGGGCATGTTAAGGATAACGCGTATGCAACATCCGTCCAGGATGCGAATGAGCTATGGGACCGCATTGTCACCGAATTTGATGCCATTAGGAACCGCACAGGATATTAGAACGTGTTCGCCGTTCGTTTCAGAGACGTCTGCACGCCTGTGTTGAAGCACATGGACGTCATTTGGAACAATATCTGTAAAACAAACCCTAAAGGGGCAACATACATTCGGACGCCATTTTTCTCGTAAACGCTTGAGTTTCAGACCCATGTTCATAGGACATTTGTTTCTTATTTGGTCATGGGGAGTACGCATGCGAAGTTTCTGACAGGGTTTCAGACTCGCCCTGTTGGTTACTTGGAAAAATTCTTCTAAAACATTATGGAGTAATAATTCTTCAAATAAATAACATTAAAAGTATAATGCCTAAGAAATCAGTTCAAATCTATTATAATTTTTAATAAAATATCAGATATTGCTGAGTAAAAACTCCATTGTAAAAAACATAATGAACAGACTGCATTTTGAGAATTTTATTATTAATTTAAGGTACAGTAGTCGAGTTAAAATAGAAGACGCTTTTAATAACGAAATAAAGTTGTCGTTTAAATTAATTTCAATGATATTAAATTTTGAATGGACTCCTAAACTTGAGTTGATGCTCTTCTTGAAATGAGCCAAAAATCAAAGTAATTTTAAATTTTACTTTGATTATTATTGTGAGTTTCATGAGAACATGAGAATTACAGTCAAGATGGAAATTTATAGGGAATACGAAAGCTTAAAGAATAACAACAATACCGAATTTAACATTTGAAATTAGATACACTCACAAGTCAGTGTTAATATCGTTGGACAGTATAGTATTTGGAATTTCAGTAGCAATGGTTCATAATTGCAACAGTTTACAATCCAGCAAGAGGATGTTCGTAATTAAATTGAGAATTCCGAACCATTTACCAGCTGAAATAAGACACGGGACGAGGGGTTCCGCGAAAAAATTCAGTGATTGCAAATATCGCAATGAGGAAATATGGCACTGCTGTAGACTATGTAGGCGGTAACTAGCATAAAAGGCAGTTGAAGGTTTCTAATGCATATCTTTGGTGACATTTCTACAATAGCGCCATTCATTCGAGCTATAAAAGCAAGGGGTCTTATGTTGCCTCACTGCATGTGGATGACCACATGGATCCATCAGGCTTCTTACGAAGCTCCTTTGGTCTCTATTGAGGTAGGGTGAGTTTTGTGGAAGCGCTACTTCTGTCCCACCCTAAAGGCTCTTTCACACCAAGCATAAGCGATACACCGCAAATCTTTCCCACTGCGTAGAAACATACCTGAAACGAAAGCGTTTTCTTAAAGCGTTTCACGTTCCGCTGAATCTTCCCGTGGAGTATCACTACCTTGTTGAAAAGAAATGGAGGGAAATAAACGTCGAGTTTTACTTATCAACTATAGCGTCTCTATATCCATTATTCGATTTATCATATAAAAAAGGACGACCTATTCTTATCATAAACTGTATAAGAACCTCGTCTATGCTTTCGTCCACCATTTGCAAATTAAAGTAAAAGTCCAACTGCGTATGTCCAATGTTGGCGTTGCCGTAAAATGTTGAACAATGGATAGTTTTAGGCATGGATCACACTGGCGTCGTTACGTCGGCGTATTTATGCGGCGTTTTACGCCAGTGTGACCCTAGCCTAAGCGATACGTTAACGTGAAACGTGATGTCCGTGTGCGACGTCATCCATGACAAATTTCACCTTCACGTTCATCTCCCATAGTCCGTGTTTTAAAACCCGAGAAAATCGAAGAGTTCGAGATATCTCGTCGAGATATCGCGTCCGTGACGCGGATTTGATGTCACATCCGGTAAATGAAAAGTAGGAGAAGGAGATAACTGAAAATCGTCTCACTTTTCTCACTAAGACGTCAAACGTGTTACATTGTAACGACACAAAATTTTAGTGATACCTACACAGATGATACTAACCAACACCAGCTAAAGATAAGGCCTGAGCGCGGAAAAGTCAAACATTGTTAAAATGTTATAAGTATTCATCTTTAATCGCATTTTTACAAATAATAACAGTAAATTATGACTAGGTACGATGATGAAACAATGTATGAAATTTCTGCGCGCAGGCCTTCTCTTTAGGTGGCGTTGGTGATACCCACTCTTTCTGTTGATTCTACCAAAGCTTTTTCTACTACAGGTTGGAAAATCGCGTGACTTCACTATAGCAAAGTCCGAGGCCAACGAGATAACAAGGCCTGGAAGCGAAAAAGTCACCCGACCAACTGGGTGCTAGCAACAATCCAAGGTACATTGTCTCCATCTTGGATATTAACAATCAGTTTTTTTCCTTTTGTTGGAAACAATAAAGGTTGGATTGTTGCTAGCACCCCGATGGTCAGGTGACTTTTTCGCTTCCAGGCCTTGATATCTCGCTGGCCTTGTTCCAGGCCTTTCTTATCTCGTTGGCCTCGAGCAAAGTCCAAAGCCAACTAGAAGGACAGGCCGGGGCACTGAAAAGTTATATGACCAAAGTAGATCGAGCAACAACCTATCTTCATTGTTTCTAACAAACGAAAAACCATTGATTGTTTCTAACCTCTGCCATGATGGTAGTATCATCTGCATAGAAATATAAATTTCACTTCTCGTGCTTGGGAAATCTTTCACAAAATACGGAGGGTTGATTCAGATAAAATGAGACGACTTTAAACGCAGCGTATGACCTTGACGGAATGTTATTTGCATGACTCGTCCACTATTGACGGGGATTAGCTTTATATTCACTTGTTGCTGTTATTTGGGACATTTCGTGCTGAAAAATGGCTTCCAAAATCACAGCTTTTTGGGAAGGGTATATGTTTGGCCTTTCCGACGCTAACTTCAGTCTTTCGTGCACTGTGGAATTATGCAAACGAAATGGTATTGTGGTATCCAAAGCTACTGTGGGTCGAATAATCAAAAACAAGAAATTGCGACCATCTAATGAAAGTGGACGAGCAGAGAAGCAGACGAGAAACAAGCCCCAGGCAACACGCCCAGCTCAGATGGTGCGAGAAATTCGGTCTGAAGTGCTGAAAGAAAATTCTCCACACACACAGAAAGGAAAGGTATTTCACAGGCAACGGAGTCCAGAATAATTCATGACAATCTTGGGCTGGAGCGACGTCATAAAGTGTCCAACAACGTGGCTCTCACATCATCTATCACAACAACGTGGCCAAATCATCTGTGGCTTACTACAGGAAGATGGAACAGGAGACAGGCATACGAGTTATTCCCTTCTCTCATGTGCATGTAAAATCTCCTGACGCATCACCGATGGATTTCTGTGGTTTTGGTCTCCTGAAACGACGTCTCGGAATTCGCCGACCAAGAACCGTTGATGGGCTATAGAAAGTGTGTCAGCAAGTATGGAACGTACTTCCCATGGAGTCCCTCAAACTCAGCCTACTTCAGTGGAAATTACGGTGCCGGGCGATAGTCCAACAACGTGGTTCTCACATCGAACACAACCGATGGTGGCGCCATGGTATTACACCATCGTAACAGAACTGCAAAGTCGTCAGTAGATAAAGTCCTTGTTTAGGCGCATATTAATGAGGTGGGCGTGG
>JAHWFO010097618.1:1651148-1665306 GCA_023313115.1 Rhysida immarginata
AATGCTCAGTCCAAATTTGAAGTCATTCGGACTCATGGTTGTTTTTTTATAGCATTTTTACAAAGGGACTTTAATTATAATCACCTTGTACATCTAAAGTAAGATTACGTGACTAAGAAAATATTTAGGCTAGCAGTGGCATCCTTGGAGAGGTCCATCCATTGCGAGCCTTTAAAAAAAATTTCAAATTTTCATTAAGAATTTTTACTGTATTAATTCTAAGCGTTTGCATGTGTTAATTTTTAAGATATTGCAAAATTTAATAAAAAAAACAAAGAGTCCGAGCCACGCCGGGGTTAGCACCTAACTTGATTTGGTAGTCAAAGCGAAAACAGAAAAAGCTATACGGGCATTGGAAACATCTGAACAAAGGGAGTTTCGAATAGATCAAGAGGATATAAGAACTTCTATGTCAAGGGCAAGAAAAACTTGGATCTAAATATCCAGTGATGTTCCCCGGTGGTGAAGATGGATATCATTTTAATCTGAGACAGGTCAAGAAGAAGGAAATTTGGTTTCCGAAATCTACATCCGAGTTAATAAAAATTATCATGTGGATTAGTGTTTTTAGTGTTCCTTTAATTAGTATACTTGTGTCCACAGTTTCTGTCTTTTGTTGTTTAAACTTAGGTCAATAAGAGTTAAAAAAAAGTCCCGGTATATAACCTAGAATTTCTGTTTTTCGGATTTTTCTAAGATTGGATAGTCCCTACGCTCTGTGTTGTATTGATTGAGTTATTATTTAACCAATTTTTAGTTTTAATTTAACTTCTTGAGATTCTTCTGCTTACCTACAAGTGTAATTTTCCCGAGCAGCGCCGGATACTTTGTTAGTTCTCCAATATTCTCCTTGATTTGACAAAGGATAGTCTCTATCCAAAACGTCAGCTTTTTATTTAATTTTTGCCTTTTTATTTTTTTTTTATTCTTTATTACTTATCTGTTATTTATTGTATCCCAGGTTCTTGAGTCGTGTCCTTCTTTCCTACATCCGTCAATTATTTTAACTTGTTAGAATGAAACGTTTTTAATGTTCTAAAAATAAAATTTAGTAGATTAAAGATTAACTTTATTCGCTGTATTCATCATTTTCTATTTAGGCACTAATTTAGAAAGTGCAGACCGTTGTCACATGATTCCATCAACCAAATGACACGTACGTAAACGTCGCCTACCACATAAAATGGTAAGAGCAAAGTTTATGTAAGAGAACGAAAGAAATAATAAGTGAAAAATAAACAAATGAGAGATAAGAATGCAAAATCAATTTCATTACAATTCAATTTTTCATATTTTCCATTGGAAAGCCTTTCGATTATAATTTAACTCAGCATTGGTTTCCCTCGCAATTCAACTAAGGGGAACTTAGAATCCGTTTGTGTCGTTAAGTTGTTCACTTTATTTAACATAATGAGAAATGGAGAAGAAACGGTTGGCTGCACTCGCAACGGACGATGAAAGTGAATGCTCGCTGAACCGAAAAAACGGAAAACAAGTGGAACCAACTGAAAAATAAAAAACACATCTTCCGCATTACTGAAAATAGGAAAATTAATTATTCATCTAAATTTTCTGCTTTCCGTTCTGCTAAGTGAAGTAATTAAAAAAAATGAGAGGAGGAAAAACACGTAACGCCACTTAAACACTGAAGCGTCGATTAGAGAAAATAAAATTTACGAATAGCAATTAACGAATGGACTTAAAATTTTTAAATTTTGCTATGAATTTTGATGTTGTTTTCTGTACTGAGTTATGTTACCCTTCTAATTCCATTTGCCATAGCTTACAGTAAGATTACTGAGAAACAAAATGTTTATATTAAAGTCATAATGCATAGAAGAGTTCGTGGACTTTTTGATTATATTAAATGCTTTTCCATTCATTTCAATTGAGAAGTTAAGAAGCGAAGAGCTTTTGCAATGCATGTTTGAAAAAAATATTTGTGTAGATCTTGTTATTGTCAAATATTGAAATAACGATGGAAATATTTGTAACGGAAATAAGTTCTTTAAAATTCTCATATTTAATACCTGAAAATCTACTAAAATACTCATCACATCATTAGTAATGGCAGTGTTGTGTTTTTGATACAGCTCGAAGCTTTGATGTTGGATACAAATGCAAAAAGTGTACTTTTAGGACTCCCTTGGGTAGGGAAAGAAAGAAAAGTCTGCCGGCGCCAAAGCGTACGGAGGGGGTTTCATTTGTTGGCAGCCGACCCAAACGTGGCTCACCATCAACAGTTTCCTTTCCGTCGCGAAAGCATTTGAACCAGTGGTAAAACATATTCTGTGCACGACTTCTGTTGCGTACACTAGCACCAGTATTCCAAGAGTGTTCGTCGCCGTTTTGCTCAATTTGTAACAAAGCTTTTAAGCAGAGTGATATATTTTATTTGCCTATGCTATTTTACGAACCATTCCAAATAGGTTAGGTGTAATTGCACGAGTACTATCAATTTTAATTATTATAATCTTACCACTGTCAATAAATCCAAAAATAAAATCTAGAGCGTTCAACCCAATTGGTGAACACTCAATTACGCAAATATGCAAGAACTTGAATATACAGGGTAATTATAATTAAAGTTACGATTTCAAGAATCGATAATTTGAAAATTACTCGTCAGAATGACCTGATATTTTAGCAGAACAATCGTGAGGCAATGGAATTTTGTTTGGCGAAGGAAAAAAAATAGTTCCAAAATCTGCCGATAGATGGCGCTGGCAGGGTTCACATTGTCTGGAGATATGCAAATTACTAAAACGTGACATGCGCACCGCAGACATAGCTGCCATAAAATGCAGAGCACCAGCTCTTTGCCTGAATGCTTCATGACTGAAGAATGTTGTTTACCTCGGGCGGATTGAGAGTCTAGCAGACTTTAAGGCAAGCATCACACACCACATCCTATGCATCAGTACAGATACCCTCCGATCTGTTGTGGAGCATGCCATTTTGCGCTTCCAATTAGTACCGGAACAAGGCGGAGGGCATTTCGAACAACTTCTGCCTTAATCATCAGTAAGATATTTGTTCCATGAAGCTCTGTTTTTTTTGGCATTATCACTGTTGTAGCTGTAAACACGTATTCTTGTCTTTTCGCTAATAAATTTTTCGTAAACCCCTGAACTCTATTGTTACCTTTTGGCTAACAACATTCCTGTGTTTCACGAATCCATTTTTGTTTTTTCCCCTGACATTTACAGCTCTAGATTAGGAAAGTACGGCAAACCTTTTCCGCGCCGCCATTGTTGGCCCAGTTGGCCCTATCAATTGAGTTACGCTTACTCTAAAATTCGGCTAAAATGCAATTTTTAAAAAATTTTTTCGTATTATTATCGTTGGAAATTTAACTGACAATCAATAAATTTTGTAACTATTGATTTTCCTTTAAATTTTGTTTTCAATTAAAATTTTCTTTATATAAATAGTAAGGTTGAGGTGATTTAACGATAACTAGAGTAAGTTTTTAGTTTTTTAACCTCAATTATGAAGGGTTAATAAAAGAATAAATTAATAAATTTTAAAATACATGCTACGTGTACGTTTTTTGTAATTCTATTCGTCAAAATATAAATTTATAAATTTTTATTAAAAATAATTTAATAAACTTTTATCAAATTAATTTTTATATTTACATCAAAACTTCAATTTAAGAGTTTATTTTAATTTTATTAAATTATAAATATTATTAAATTATTGTAATAATAATATTACAATTATAAAAGTATCAAAATATAATTTAACAAAATAGGAATTGCTAAACTGAAGTTTTGATATAAATATAAAAATTTATTCGATAATTATATTTTGATAAAAAATTTATAAAATCAATTTGATAGAAAATTTCAAAAATTATAATTTGGAAAAAGATGATATCTTGATAAAATAAAACTCACAAAAAAAAGAACGTATTTTAAAAGTTATTAATTTATTCATTTATGGAGGTTTATAATGTTGAGAAAAATCTACCAAAAACTTATTCTAGTTAAAACATTATATATTTTATTTCGTTATTCAATTTTAAACGTTACATTCAAGTAACGATGAGTGATAATTAACTGCGATAAAAAAAAAAAAATAAATGAATAAAATAAAATAAAAATAAAGTTTTATTTCAAGTTTTTTAATGCTCCTATTTTCACATTTCACAGACAGTTTAACTTGTTAATTGAATTGTATTTTCTTAAAAAAAAAAACTATATTCGACTTGTAATGAAAATTTTCAATAATTTTTCTTTAGTGCCACAATTGTGTGGAAGAAGTATATTTTAAGGACTTTATTAACCTCCAGGGAGCAACAGATTGAAGGAGCCTGAAGTTTTGCTTATTTGGATTAAAATTTTGGATCAAATAACGGATATTTCATTAAAAATTTTATCTAAACTGCATCCTCCACATGCATTTCAATGGTATCTATCCCTGCGTTTGGGCCAACAATGGCTGACAAACTCACGTGACTCCCGTTCTACCAATCAGCAGCTGCGGGCGGCGCGGAAAAGGATTGCCGTACTTTCCTTATCTAGAGCTTTACTGACATTACTTTGCCAGCGTCAACTATCGGCACACTTTGGAACTATTTTTTTTCTTTCGCCAAACAAAATTCCATTGCCTCACGATTGTTCTGCTAAAATATCAGGTCATTCTGACGAGTAGTTTTCAAATTATCGATTTTTGAAATCGTAACTTTAATTATAATCACCCTGTATTTACCTTTAATTCGATAATAGTCTGGTCAAAGTTACGGGAGCTCGTAAAAGCTTTCAATTGTCTTACTCACCCGGCTCATTTCATTAAAACATAGCTTACGGTAGCTCCAGATTCTAGAAACTCAAAGTTGTTATTAATACAACCTCCTATTATAATTTCGAACTTCCGGGAGAAATATTTCCCTTATAATACAGTTAAATTATGGAATAATATACCTTTAGCACTTCGCCTTAGTATATGGAAATGTGAAATAAAAACATGTAACAACCACAGGCAATACTCTTATTCGATTATTACGAAATATATCATTGCCCGGCAAAATAACATTGGTAATAATTTTGACTCTGTCCATGTGGACGCATTTGATAATAATAATAATATTAAAATTTATATTTTGAATTTTCGTAACATCCGTACTTATTTTAACATGAATTGAAGCACGTCCCATAGAAATACCATATATCATAATTGTACAAATTTTTACTATTCTATATTTTTCATTCTTTATTGGTTCTCCAATATTAGCAACAGCTGAGATGAATTTATATCGTGATTTTTAATTTCTGTTTTGAAAGCACTTATAGCAGCCGCCACGTAAGTTGAACGATCTTTTTGACATGCGCAGTAAGTTCTCTCATTAATATGCTTTGTCTGGCCTATTAAAAGTCATAATATAAAACAAATTGCATTCGAGTCGACTATTCTGCGTCATTTTTTAAATTTATTAATTTATTATTTCATTTATTAATTTCATTTATGTATTTAAAACAACGATATGAAATGAGTATATCGCTCATGAGCTGCTTTCAGCGCCATCAACGCGTCCCCATTCGAAAGCCTGTCGGCCATTGCTTTGGTTGGCAAAAAATGACCTTCATCGTATGTTTACGTTTGAAGTTTGCGTAGACAAACACAGTAAAACTCAATGCCGATTTCTTGTCCAGCTTTAAATTGTAGTAATAAATATATTAAAGGTTCACCACTGACCTTTCACAGGTGTGTTTTTATCTTTCTGCATCTTAAAATGTTTTTCTCATGAAAAATCCTGGTCATCTTTTATATCGTGGTTGTTGATACATAAACGATGTCGATATTCAACCATGTTACCGTCGTTTCAGTGATTGTTTATGTATTCATGAAATTACATACCGCATTTATTAAAAAGCATCTAAATTTGGGAGAGTTCACTTAAGAAATTTCAGACTACAAGCACGATGTTGGTGGGGGAGGGGGGGGGCAAGGCAAGTAGAGTATAAGGTATGCTTTAAGGTATGCTTTAAGCCCCGTTTCCACGAACCGAGTTTTTTTTCGGTTCAGTTCGCGAAACTAGATCCGTAATGCCGTGGAACCGAAACTCGTTTCACCAACCGCGTTTGAAACTCGTTTCGTTCAAACTTGTTCTGAGAACTCGTTTCAGCTACGAAACTAGTTTCGCGTCGCAGCTCGCACTCGCAGTTGCACTTTGCAAAATGGCCGAGCTGCGATTGGTTTTGCAATTCTACACAAAATATGTAAATTATGATGCTGATAATAAAGCTAATTTGTTGATTTGTAAGCAGTAGATATTTTAAACGCTTAAGTAGAGACACGTACAAAATTCTACGCCTTTGTTGGGCATTCATATTTCTTGACAGTCCCACAATACATTGCATACCTCACTTCAAACAATCCCACAATGCAATCGAATAAAAGCGATAGAAACTCAGTTCGTGGAACTAGGCTGGAATTCTAAAACTAGATCCGCAAATCTAGTTTGTCAAATCGAGTTTCCCGAATCGAGAATTCTCAGTCCGTGGAAACGGGGTATAAGGGGCTGTGGCTCACGTCATTTTGACGTCATGAATGCTCCCGCTATCTGGTGAGCACCGGGAGAAACGGCCCGATCATATAGTTCGGGCCGTTTTTCCCAATGTTCACCAGATGGCAGGAGCATCGATGACGTCAGCCAGAGCCCGGAAGGCAGTGATCCAGCATACCTTATACTCTACTTGCCTTGGGGGGGGGAGGGTGCTTTCTCAGCTGGCGACAAAGCGGATATATAGTAATGGCGCTTTGGCTGACGATGTTGTTCTGCCAACCACAGTAATTGGCGCCTACACTAACAATAGAGATTAGTTCCACTTTTCGCCGCCTTCAAATTGCCCCAAAGATGGCGGCCACATAAGCGATCTACTCATTTCATATCGTTGATTTAAAAGAAAAAATGAAAATAGAAACTAAATATAAATAGGAAGACAATGTTTCGAAAACGAAAGCGGATGTTTCGTAGTATAGCTAAGCGATTTACTTCCCGTTAACGTCTATTTGCTGGCGTTAGAAATGACGTCATCCTGTGGTTCAACTTATGTGGCGGCAACTATAAAAGAGGTTAAGTCCTCTGAAAATCTCATAAAATCAGACAATCTCAAAAAATAAAACATAAATAATTCAAAGAAAGAGACAATAAAGATTTTCAAGCCGTATATATTAATTTATCATAACGAAAACGAGATAATAAATCCCGAATAAATACAAAAAGTAATTTTTAAAAATAAAAATTTATCACAAAATTGTAGAACAAATGCGATATTAAAGAATAAAAATGTTCCAAATTACGTTATCATACGAAGATGGGGGAAGAACAAAAAAGGGGATATAACAGAGAGACTAACAAGGGGACATTACAACCTCGGAATTTTAATTTAATACGAGACTTCGTGTAATTGTAGTGTACCTTTAGGATGTTCATATACTTAAATATTAAGGCGCACTATTCAGCCAATTTTGAAAAAAGACGGTTTAAAGTTTCGAGCACCATACATAAGGGAAAGTTTTCCTCCTTGATTGTAAGTGATCCGATAGCTCAGATGGCAGCGTGGTTGCTACTCACAAGTCAAAGTGTGAGGTGGCAGTTTCGAATTCCAGTTGTAACAATTTTTTTTTACTCAAATAATAATTTAACCAACTTTTTCACAAAATTTTCCTTTTCTCAAAATTATTATACTTATTTTTATTGTTACAAGTGTCTACGGAGTAATAAAGTATTTTCTGCAAAATATTTTTTATAGTATCAACAATTTAAAAGCAATAACTATTTTATTTTACTTTTCGAGGTGGCGGGTTCGAAAGGGAAATTTTTGTGAATGTAAATGAGGTGTGCTTTTCAATGGATTTTCTTTAAACCCCTTGTTTTTGTAAAAAGTCCTCATTTATTTGTTGTGCGAATTGTCGTGGTATCTTTTGTTTTCCATGCTTCTATGACAATTCTCATTCTGGTTCATGTACATCATTTTAATTTAACTGATTAACATTTTTACTTCTGTGTTATATTGCTATTTGCATGAAATGAATTCTTTACCCTTTCCATACATAATAGGCTATTTTGCTGAAAATACTTGTGTTACTCCGTAGACACTTGTAACAATAAAAATAAGCATAATAATTTTGAGAAAAGGAAAATTTTGTGAAAAAGTTGGTTGTCACAAATAAATTTGTAAATATAATATATTGAATAATTATTTGAGTAAAAAAAAATTGTTACAACTAGAATTCGAGCCCGCCACCTCACACTTTGACTTGTGAGTAGCAACCACGCTGCCGACTGAGCTATCGGATCACTTACAATCAAGTGGGAAAACTTTCCCTTATATATGGTGCTCGAAACTTTAAACCGTCTTTTTTCAAAATTGGCTGAATAGTGTGCCTTAATATTTAAGTATATTAACATCCTAAAGGCACACTACAACTACACGAAGTATTAAACTAAAATTCCGAGGTCGTAATGTCCCTTTGTAAGATTGATAAGGAGGGGAGATATAAGCTAGGGCTATTTAGTACTATTTAATAAAGAACTCGGTCCACGTACGATACCTTACAACCGAAGTTTTTCATCTTACGCTGAGTTGATCTATCTCGTTTTATACTCCTTGAGAAGTATTGCTCGCTCTTCGCTCCAAAGAAAACTTCATTGTCACTTGGCGATCCAAAGATGAGGCATTTTTCTTTCATAATACGCATTCGTCTTCTGCTCCAATATCATCTCTATACTAGCAGTTCCAAGCAGTTTGACGGTTTTCGTCTAACATCCTTGGAACCGTCTTTCGATAAAAAAAAAGACAGAGTTCATTTTGGCAATGCAAACATTGCATGAATTTAATTGGCGACAAATACACTTAGCAGGGCTCCCTTCTATTTCGCTACTCGCACCGATGAAAATAGGCGTAAACTGAAGTTCAAGAACATCTCTTAGTTTTTCTGAGGGATTTTTCGTATTTTACAAAAGAATACATTCCCTTTTTACTGTCTTTGCTGCTTTATCAACAATTAAAGTTGTTGCTAGTCTTAAACTTATTAAGTACCGAAAGGTGCTTTATGCTATCAGTGTGGGGAAACGTGTCTGTCCGTCTGTCTGTCTGTCTGTAACTCAAACTCCTCCGACGTTATGAAAGATTTTCAAAATCTGTTTGCGTCAGTCGATGAATATGGTTCATGGCACGAACCAGTTACAAATATTTTCTAAATCGGTTCATTGGCACATGCACAAATGGTACCTCTATTTTCCCGCCCAGCAATTTTCAATGGGAAGAAATATTGAGTAATATATCAAACAAATCGTAATGACGAGATAGATGCGGTTATTCATTACTATTTTCGTCAGTCGATGAATATGGTACATGCCATGAAAAAATCATAAATTTTATCTAAATCGGTTCATTAGCACGTCCACAAATGGTACCATCACGACCCCACCTAGCAATTTTCAATGGACAGATATATTAAGTAATATGTCAAACAAATCTTAATGAAGAGATACAAGCGAATATAAATTACTATTTCGGCCAATAAATATGGTTCAGGAAATGAACCATTTTGAAAATTGTTGCAATCGAAACATTGGCACGTGCACTAATGGTACCTTTATGACACTTTCAGAAATTTTCAATGATAAGATATGGCATGTAATATATCAAACAAATTGTGATGATGTATCATAAATGAATATCACGTAAAAGTAATGATAGTCCAAATTGGTTTCAAGGAACCTGGTTTTTGAACCATTATGGTTCATTGGAACTTTCAATGCTAAAATATAGCATGTAATATATCAAACGACTTGGAACGAGGTGTCATGAATGAATATAACGTAAAATTAATGATAGTCCAAATTGGTTTCAAGGAACCTGGTTTAGTGGAACCATTCTTGTTTAGTGGAACCAGTATGGTTCATTGGAACTTTCAATACCAAAATATGGCATGTAATATATCAAACGACTTGGAATGAGGTGTCAAGAATGAATGTAACGTAAAATTAACGATAGTCGAAATTGGTTTCAAGGTACCTGGTTTAGTGGAACCATTATGGTTCATTGGAACATTCAATGCTAAAATATTGCATGTAATATATCAAACAACTTGGAATGATGTGTCATGAATGAATATAACGTAAAATTAATGATAGTTGAAATTATTTCAAAGGTACGGGGTTTAATGGTATCATAATGGTCCATTAGAAACTTCCAATGTTAACATAGGGCGGTTTAAAAATATAGTTCCGCGAATGGTTTAGTTTAACCTTTCGGTACTTGGTTATGTTATTCCTTAATGGTTTATTATTTTTTCACTGGCTTTGAACCAAGCAACAATATAATTTTGCATGTACGGCTAACTACGAAGGAAATCTCGACGAATTTGTCATTCGAAAGCTCACTAAGCGACTTCATAGTTGTGCTTCAATTCAAGCCGAAATTAATGTGCCATCCTCAATCAAAATCTTTTTTAACTGCTCTCCCTAATCCCGTTTTGATTGATCTATAGGTTTTCCAAAAGTCATTTCTTCCCTATAAAAATCAGTTCTTTTTTTTGAGACCCTTGAACTTATATATTTTTCGCTAAGGATTATATTTTCTGGAGCATTACAGAACCTGTATATGAATATTTAATACCAATTGAATCGGAGGATCGTAGTAGAATTTTAACGCATAAGGGTCATTCTTACAAAAATGGTACATTTGATGTTTCAAAATTTTTTTTCAAAATTATCTAATCTACCTTAAATTAATGTTAATGTAATAGCTTATAGATTGAATTTGTCTGTATTGTAAAAATTAATTAGCAGAACTTAGTTCAAATATGTGATTTTCATAGTTTTTTGATTGGTTACATTTATTTGCTGCATTAAATTATGTAATTCGCTTTTTTTTCAAAGCATTTTGTGCAACACAAACAAAGGAATATTTATTTTATATAAATGCAGGAAAATTTTATAATAAAGAGTAAATTTACACTCTTTTGCTAGCTTTCATGCTTCAAAATGCAAAATTGAAAAAAGTATGTGCAAAAATCTGATCAACATAACAAATAGAACTAAATAAGATCAAAATTGCACTATTCTGGGTACAATTCCATCTATCTAAACAGGCTAATATTCTTAATTAAAAAATTTTTGATTTTTTAATTTGAAATTACAATAAAAACACTTCTATAACACAGTGGACATAGTTGTCACAGAGTAGATACACCTGCTCTAGATAGGATTAATCTGTAACTTGATGGAAGAATAACAGACAAACAACATTCTACTTTCATAAATTTTGTATTAAACTTAATTGCTTTTTGTAAAATATCAACTGCATACGGAAATTCATAATATAAACGTCCACCTAATAGTTTTAACTTTGGCTTTGGTAGGATTTTTTTTAATTTGATCAAAATGAACGTAGGAGATATCTATGTCAATAGTTTAAATAATTTTCGCTCATTATTTACTTATTGGATTGACCTAACCGAAAATGGTCGATTTAATAATCCTCTCTTTGGTAATCAGTTCGGTTATTTTCACACTTTATAATTCTTGCTTGTAGAATGTACCTATGACGTAATCATCTTTTGTAATCTTTAATATGTAATTTTATAATCAAGATGGCTTCTATATCCACTTTTGTTATTCTTAAGCTCATCACTTTAACTTCAACATCTTCTTCAATGTCAATTTGAGCTAGGAAAATATGTCCTTATATTATTTTCCTTCTTCGTACGTACGTACGTGCGGTGCTACGGTTAAAACAATTGCCAAGAAATAAAACACGTGATTAATTTATTAACGATCGACTATAACAATGAGCAGTGCTTTCTTCTAGGCTATGATTTATCATGATAATTGACGAGGCTCGCGCGCCGTTTGCGGGGTAATTAATTTTAATTTAATTCATATTGTTGCAAAAGTCGGCGCGCGCGCACATTCCAAATTCAATTCATATTGTTACAAAGCTCGCACATTCAAATTGTTCTCTTTTATTTATAGTAACATATTTCAATAAGTTAAATTAGTTTTGTAGGCCTTAACATAATTAACAAGAATGATTTTATCACCAAAGCGGATAAAGAGAGCACATTTTCGTGTTATAGCATCGTATATGGATCTGTAGAATTAACCAACATTTTAAAACACTTGAGAGTAATTAAATAAATATGAAAACTAAATTGTAAATTACTATTTAAATAAGCTAATAAATAGAGAGAATTTAAAACGAATAAACATGAAGAACTGAAATTTAAATGGAGAGTTTAGTTATTCCTTATACATTTAACAAAGTAAAAGTTCTTTAATTTGTAAGAATTCCCACATAATGTTAATCGAAGTGAACCTCAATTGCCGAAGCGTTATGTGTAAACATTTATTATTTTTTCAAATTAAATTACTTAAGTGTTTCTACGTTATCAATCAATTTGTCTGATATAGATAAATTTTGATTTGAAGTTGCTAAAGATGTTAATTAAGAAATCACTTAGCCTTGACATGTCTGAAGCGATACTCTTCATTCGTTACGATCTGCGAAAAAATGGCTTAAATTGTGTGAACTTCCAACCCTCAGCACAAGTGTACACAAAATTTAATCAATCAATATAAAACATTTAACAAAAAATGAAGAAGATGATTGTAACAATGTTGTGAGTTTGATAGCAGAAACAGGGAAAACCTCTTATTCTACCGCTTCCCTGGCAGAAACATTATAATTTTCAAAATAATATTTAACATTTTGTATCATGATGTTTCCAAATAAATATCTTTAATAGTGGAAGTTGTTTTTTTCTTTGACTTCTCTTTGCACGAATCTAAGGAATTTTTCAGGGATAAATAGGAAAGATCTGGGGAAATTTTTATCACTACTTAGGGATGGCGCTTCCGTCAGACTTGGCAACACTGGTTATCATCTACTATTGAAGCAAACGATTAACTACTATTAATTAGTAATATGTAAAACAATAATGAGTTTTAGATACCATTAAGCCTAACAGCATTATGCTCTTGATAAAAATAAGCTATGGCTAACAATAGATCTAATAACTCGTAAGGAGTTGGTTGATATATTAGACGCCATATCTTAGCAAAGAAAGTTCTAACAAAATTATATTGTACCATTAGAGCAATTGCTACAAGACCAATTCCCACTGTTATTATTTTCTCGTTATATTTACTCATCATACGTTGTTACGAGGTGTTTGATACATTACATGCCAAATCTTAGCATTGAATATTCCAATAGTACCATATGGTATAATATGCACCATTAGGGCACGTGCTGCTAAACCAATAACCATTATCATTATTTATTCATTATATTCACTCATTATATGTTATTATGAGTTGTTTGATATAGTTCATGCCATATTTTGGCATTGAAAATTCCAGTGGTACCATATAGTATTACATGGCACTATTAGGGCACGTGCTACTAAACGAATACCATTATCATTATTTACTCATTATATTCACTCATGGCACGTTGTTACGAGTTGTTTGATATATTACATGCCATATCTTAGCAATGAAAGTTCCAATGGTACCATATGGTATCATATGGCACCATTAGGGCACGTGCTACTAATCCAATAACCATTATCATTATTTACCAGTGATATTCACTCATGGCACGTTATTACGAATTGTTTGATATATTACATGCCATGTCTCAGCATTGAAAGTTACAATGGTACCATATGGCACCATTAGGGGACGTGCTACTGAACCAATAACTATTATCATTATTTACTCGTTATATTCACTCATGGCACATTGCAAGGAATTGCTTGATATATTACATGCCTTATCTTAGCATTGAAAGTTCTAATGGTGCCATATGGTATCATATGGCACCTTTAAGGCACGTGCTACTAAACCAATAACCATTATCATTATTTACTCGTTATATTCACTCATGGCACGTTGTTACGAATTGTTGATATAATCCATGCCATATCTTAGCATTGAAAATTCCAATGGTACCATATGGTATCATATGGCACCATTAGGGCACGTGCTACAAATCCAAAAACCATTATCATTATTTACTAGTGATATTCACTTATGGCACGTTATTACGATTTGTTTGATATATTATATGCCATGTCTCAGCATTGAAAGTTACAATAGTACCATATGGTATCATATGGCACCATTAGGGCACGT
>JAHWFO010097618.1:1666237-1697119 GCA_023313115.1 Rhysida immarginata
TCTTTGCATTGACAGTTCCAATGGTACCATATGATGTCATATGGCACTATTAGAGCAAGTTCTACTAAACCAATAACCCTTATCATTATTTACACGTGACATTTACTCATGGCACGTTGTTACGATTGTTTGATATATTACATGCTATAGCATTGAAAGTTCTAATGGTACCATATGGTATTATATGGCACCTTTAAGGCACATGCTAATAAACCAATCACCATTATCATTATTTACTCGTTATATTCACTCATGGCACGTTGTTACGAGTTGTTTGATATACTACATGCCATATCTTAGCATTGAAAGTTCTAATGGTACCATATGGTATCATATGGCAACATTAGGGCACGTGCTACTAATCTAATACCATTATCATTTATCATTATTTACTCGTTATATTCACTCATTACATGTTGTTATGAGTTGTTTGATATATTACATGCCATATCATAGCATATTACAATGGTTCCATTTGCTACCATTAAAACACGTACTACTAAACAATTCAGACACTCCTTATTTACCGTTATATTCATCAATGAGACATCCTTCCACGTACACGTGCCATTAGACCAATATTTGCTATCACTAGTTACTCTTATACAGGGTGTTTCATATTTTGTGTCCCGTCTTTAGGTCCAAATAACGACTCAAGGGGAACAGATTGGGGGAAAATGAATATTGATTATTTGATGTCCCCTAATTCAGAATAAAAACATTTTGCGTCCCTGGGGATGAAGGGGTAAATTTTGAAAATTTTAATTTTGTAGGGGTAGGGGTTAGATCCCATGTGTTAGACAAAAACAGAAAAACTCATTTCCCATGTACAGTTTTCAAATTTCATAATGTTTTTCCTTGGGGGAAAAGCCCGGTCGAGTTTATTAGCTTTTCAGGGTAACGACTCATTCATTCTCATTAATTTTCCAAATGTAGGCCCTACTTTTTTCTAATAAGTATGGTTTTTGTCCACATTGGCTAGCCACACCTTTCACTTTACCCACTCGATAAAGGGAGCAGGGCATGAGATTTTTTCACCGGTTTTTTTGCAAAACCCACATTTTACATGATGCTCTACAACTTTCTAAATAACACATGGGGTCTAACCCCTACGTATACAAAATTAAAATTTTCAAAATTTACCTCTTCACCCCAAGGGACGGGAAAAGTTTTTATTCTGAATTAGGGGACATTAAAACCAAATAATCAATATTAATTTCCCCCCCCACCTGTTTCCCTTGAGCCGTTATTTGGAATTAAAGACGGGACACCAATTATGAAACACCCTATATATTCGTTCATGATATATTGTGACAATTTGTTTGATATATTACATGCCATATCTTGATATAGGAAATATTTAAGGGGGTATCATAATGGTACCATTAAAGCACGTGCCCTTAGAATACGTACTTATTCCAGCTATCTCACGTTCGCACTTGTTCGTACTCTGTCCAATATTAATGAATTGGTGAAAACAGACTGTGAAAAAGTTAATTCATTTTCAAGTTATCGTAATAAATACTAAGCTCCCTAGGAATAAACAAATTCTCTTGATTTAGAGCTCGTTCTGCCCTTTCAATAATCGTCTAACACGTGCATCCTGCACGCGCACCATCTCATTAATGTTTAGAGCACGAGCAGAGCTGAACCCATGTTCTCAACACACGTTTTCCCGAATGCTAGGATAACTCGTTTCTTCCAACACTCTTTCTATTGCACCGCGATGAATTGTAGGATTGTCTATAGACGGACGGACGGACGGACAGCTGGACAAACCGATCACATAAGCACTTTTCTACGAAAATGTGCTAAAAATACTATACATTTAAATGTACATGGAGTACATTAAAATAAATAAATACATAATACAAGCCATGTTTTTTTAATTTAACTATTCATATTATTTTATAATACGGGTAAGTAGTGGGTAAATTCATATAAACTTTTTAATTTTATTGAAATATTATAACAATAAATTTTATATTTCAATAAAAAATATTATCATAAGTAACATAATAAATAAAATTTTAAACATAGTAAACATTTTAATTTTCGTGAAATTCTCTCTCTCTATAAAAAATGTAATTTTTAATATTACCCTAGATAACTTTTTAGATTATTGAAATATTATATTATATATAAATATACTAGCAAAGGTACTCGGCATGGCCCTGGATCATTACACGTGTAGATAAGCAGAACAATCCCAAAAGAATAAATTAAATTTTGCAATATCTTAAAAATAAACACATGAAAATGCTTAGAATTAATACAGTAAAAATTCTTAATGAAAATTCGAAAAAAAAATTTTAAAGGCTCAGAACGGTTGGACCTCTCCAATAATTTCTTACTCACGTAAGCATACTTCAGATGTATACTTGATGTTGTTACAGTTCGCTTTCTTCTCTCAATGTGTTGAAGCAAAACTTGGCCATTCATCACTTTGTGTAGTCTAGCGATCGCCGTTTCTTCTATTTACTTGCTTCCGATTTGCTCAATACAGCAAGGAGCTAAAGGAGTACTTCCTCTGTTGTCTTTCCACATTTTCTTAATAGTCTGCTAACTCTTCATTATATCCAGTTACTGAACATTTTTAAAGATTTTCAAGAAATTGTTAAGTACCTAGAACTCTCTTTTCTAAGAAAAACCTGAATAACAGGAATTCTATGCATTGTTACAAATTGAAACTTATCCATATTGCATCATCATTTTATGTTCATTGTTATAATTCTTGGAAAGGATTGCTTTATCATTGCATCATCATTTTGTGCTCATTGTTATTGGTGAATAGCGCGTTGATACCATTGTTGATGCGAACACGACGTGCGTATTGTTGCACAAGCTTTGCCTTGCATTGTTGGTCATGAGATATATATTGTTGGTCCATGCCGTGTGTTTGTGAATTGCGTGCTGATACCATTGTTGATACCTATTGTTGTACAAACTTCGCCTTGCATTGTTGGTTCTGAGCTATTTCTCATTAACCTGTCTTGTGCTATTTCTCCTCATGCTTCCTCAAGTATGCAAAATTTCATCAAGATCGGAATAAAACTGTAGATTTGTATAAAAAACAAAAACCCACAAGCAAACATCCTTCTTTATATATATAGAAGAAGATAGAAGATAAAATTATATATCAATATAATTTATTTGTATTTATTTATATAGATATATATTTAAATTTTTAGTGTTTAATTTGGTCATTTTCAAGGGTTGAAGTAAAAAACCAAACTCTCTTAAATGCTAACATGAGAAAGCAGTTTCATGTCGTTTTTCCGTGAGAGGCAACGCGAATTAAATTTTTTAAATTTTATTAATGATAATATATTTTATTTTTTATTTATAATAATAATAATAATAATAATAATAAATTTATTTTCCATAAAGATGGAATACAATAAAATTCAAAAGATAAAAACCTTAAAAAGAAATTTCAACAAATAATTTTAAAGATGAAAATTAAAATGTTTACTATACTACAAATTTTATTTTTCATGTTGTTTATGATAAAACATTTTATTAAATAGAAAATTTACTATTATAATATTTCAATAAATTAAAGAGTTTATAAAAATTTACTCACCACTCATCCATATTACAAAATGTGAATAGTTAAAGTTTTTAGTTTATTGTATTAATCATTTTCTGTATTGGATTACAGTAGTCCTCCCATATAAAAGGGCTACATGACATTTTCGAGTGTCGATTTGGTGTATTCATAATGTTTTACCCTAGTCTTTGTTAGGACAATAACTCCGTTGCCGAACAAAAAGCTCTATTTTGTTGTCGCGGGCAAAAACCCCTCGGTGAGGGAGGGTTGTTTTTTTTTTGGTATACTTAGCCCTAATCAAGTGTTAGAAATCATTTGAATCCTATTATTGTATTGATTTGCCTTTATAAATTATTGTAATACCTTATTATACTTATGGCTAGAGGAAGTTTTTGCCTTTTTGTAAATCTTTTAATAGAAGTTTTCTATTAAGTACGTATATCGCGCACGCATCGAATCTAGCGTGCTGGCGATGACGTCACTTTTTTGCCAGAACCAGAAGTGACCCACTTGAAATCCGGAAGCAGAGTGAGAGCTTCACCCACGCCACCGCCACCACTAGAGGGCAGCCCGACGCTTGCCTTGGATATAAAAGGAGGTCTGAAGCAGCAATCCGTGTTAAGGTTGGTGACTCCTTTTCTGACCCTTCTGATGTTAATGCTGGTGTTCCCCAAGGCTCTGTCTTGGGGCCTGCCTTGTTCAATTTCTTTATCCACGACTTTCCTAAGTTTACAAAGTGCAATCTTTACTTGTTTGCTGATGACGGGTACATCATGACCTGGGCACGTAATCCAGTCCACGTCATCAGCCGTCTGCAAAAAGCTTTACACCAGTGTGAGCGCTGGTTCTCTAAGTGGCGCTTACAGCTAAATGTTAACAAGTGTAAAGCCATGTTCATCACACGCAAACGCAAAAACCCTTCAAGGCCCCTCATCCTACATGGTAGAAAGCTTGAGTGGGTTAAAAATTATAAGTACCTCGGAGTTGTGATTGATTCCAAGCTCAAATGGAACGACCATGTCCAATATTCGCTTAACAAGGCTAAGATAGCGAAGTTTAGTCTCATCGCGCTACTGGGGCGAAACAGCGCTCTCAGAGTGGAATACAAGGTAGTGATTCGTGCCATTTTACTTCACGGTATGCCTGCTCGGGCTTCCATTTGCAAATCGAGATGGAAAGATCTTCAGACCTTCCAAAATGTTACCGTCCGGTCCATTGCTCAACTGGACAGAAGAGTTGCCAACAATCTCTCTATCTATGAAGATCTGGGGATAACCCACATTGGTTCCTATGTTCAAACACTTCTCAGGAACATGCTGCCCAAGATGGAACATCATGAAAATACCCTGGTTGCTGGTATCCTGGACCACCCACTCACTATCAGGGGTTCCCTCAGGTTTCGAAGACCCCGTCATATCTTGGATGTCAATTTCGAGAACGTTAACAAGGCCGAGTTCCCCAACTACTGGATCTGCTAGATCCGAGTTTTTCGGACTCGCTATTCGTCAATACACAATCCGATTCTCGTCCCTACCATGAAGGGAATCTTTTCTGGGTGACTTAAAGAGGTTCATCAGGCTTCTTTCCTACTCCAGTGTACCTCATTTGGTATACTTTTTGGGCGAGCGTGTAAAGTGAGCTAAAGGTTCCTGGACCACTCGTACTACTTTTTCACTACACTGATCGATTGTCGATTGTAGCAATCAAAAATCATTCAAGAACCTGAGACGATACTGACAGGACATAGTCGAGATGGAAGCCCAAGAAGACGACGATGCCGAAGCAGATGACTTTAGACAGGGAACATTTGTGTTCCACGCGACTGGGTTCCTGTTGCGTTGTTGATGTAAGCGGTGATTAGGCCTAACCCTCTCTTGGAAAGAGAAAACCATGTGATAACTTTGGACTGTTCAGTTTGTTTTTTGTTGTTGATATTTTCTTGAGATGTCGTTCATTAATTTCTTTAGATTAGCAAGATAATATCAAGCTTTAGTAATGGATGATAAGATTTAAGAAATTTAGATTATGGATTCTAATTATTTGTGGGTTTGGATTTAACGGGAGTTTATTGCCTTTATTATGGGGCCTTTAAGTTTGTAACTTTGTTTATGGAGGATTTACATTATTGTAATCTTGTTTGGGAACTGACTGAAAGAAGGCAAGTTTATTTATGTGAATAGATTTACTGTTGTAGCTGTATTATGATGCTTGTATCTCTTTAAGATTATTATGCTATGCATTGATTAATTGGATTACGAGATGTTTTTGCCGATTAGAGGTATGAATAAACTGCGGAAGTTAGATTGTATTCTTTGATTAGATTGTTAGTAGGGCATTTGGTGCGATAGCAATACTAGCACATAGGGTACCTAAACAGTCATCTTATTATGGGGAAGTTTGGGTTTGTAGATTTTGGTACTGGTGTTGTGAAGGGGTTTAGGTGTTGTGGCTTGTTGGCAGTGGTTGTGTTAACCCGCTTTTGGATGGCTAGTTCCGTTTGTTCGGACTGGATTTCGGGTTCTCTGTGGTAGCCCGCCGGTGTTAGATCCGGTAAGCTGGCTTTGGTTTACCATTGCAGCGACCATCCCCTTGCGTCTATCTGTTACATGACGGGAGGTTCGTGTCTGTGACCTGTTTGCACGATGAGGTTGTTAAGTCCCTTGTTTAGGTTTGATATCACTTGTGTATAGTTAATGGGCAGATTTTTGTTTAGTTGTGTGCTGGTTTGCTTTATCATTTATTATGCCACTACAGTGCTCTTATCTTAAGATGATTTAGAGTTGTTATAATTGATTGGATTATTTTGTGAGGCATTTATGTGTGATTGTAATCTTAGTATAGTGGGTAACTAAACCGTTATCATGTTTTGGGAAAGGTTCGGTGTTTCTTGTTGTGTGCATACTAGGTACCTACTTTGTGTTGTCTGGTGGGTGTGCGGTCTAGTGGCATAGGTGGTACAGTCCCTTTTGGGTTCGGGTTCTCTGTGGTAGCCCGCTGGTGTAGGATCCGGTATGTTGGCTTTGGTTTCCCCTTGCACTGACCAAAACTCTTGAGGTCTTTGGTAATACACGACTTGATGTTCGTGTTGGTGATCTGTATGCACATTTGGGGTGACTTAGTCTCTTATTAAAGTTTGAAAATATGGCTAGTATAACTAATTGGAAGTCTTTTGGTTTAGACTGGTACTAATTATTGCATGATCATAAATCTGTCACTGCTTTGTTATTGCTGACTGCAGTAGATCGATATACTCTGCTTACCTACTACTCGATTATCTTGTTAGATTGTATTTATCTTGCTTATTATTGTAAATAAACCTCATTTTTGCATATCAATTTGTCCCACCCTTTTACTTAATTTTAGTTGGCACCCTTCTTAGGAAGACTGCTGACAAGGGGATGTCTTGTCATTTTTGACTGTTTGTGACATACACCACAAAAGAAACATGGCTTCCTTAGTATATTTATTTATTTATTTTAATATACTGCATGTTAATTTAAATGTTCAGTATTTTAACCTGATAATGTTTTAAGGCAGGACATCATTCTACAAAAAGCGTTACGGAAACAGTTTTGCATTGTTGTTGTACGTTTAAGCATTGTTGGCACAGGCTGAAAGCAACCGCCGGAACTGAAAAATCACCTGACCATTGTTGTCCGAGCAAAAATTCTTATATTATTTTCTTTGTGCGTGCGTTGCTAATGGTAAAGCAATTGCCAAACAATTAGGTCTCAACAGAGGGGAGGGGAAGAACGCGCGCATGCTCCAACATTGCTTCCGACAGGCAGAACAACTTCCGGCAAGCTGATTTGCCACAAGTATCTGCGTTTTTCAGCTACAGCAGAGGCGAGTACATATTCGAAATTCCCGAATCCTGCTACGAGGATGAAGAAACACTGCCTTATAATATTTCTTCACCCGTGGTTATAGGCTGCTCGTTAAGGCTGATTTACATGCACGCATAATCGCATAATGTGTGTTGCCCGATGAAACGCTGCATACTTAGTACAGAGGCTTACATACACCCATGCTTTCCTTCTGATCATAGCCTACAAGGATTAATCGTTGATTGGTTGGTTTATTTGGTATTAACGTCCTTTTCAACTGCTATGGTCATTTCAGGACGGCGTTATAGGAGCCGCAAATTTTGCCTCGCAAGGGTTCTTTAACGTGCAACCAGCAAACGATTACACGGGACCAACGGCTTTACTTCCCTTCCGAAGGAAGTGCGTGATCTCAGGATTTTTCCCCTGAAAAAATCTTTGTCGTCCTCGGCCGGGGTCGAACCCGCGTCCACGGACATCAGAGGCGATCACGCAACCACTGAGCCACAGAGGCCGATGATTAATCGTTGAAAGGTTACCTAGATAATAATTAAAAGGCTACCTACATAATAATAATAACAATCTGTTTCTTATAAAATAACCATTATTTCGTAAATACATAAAATTAAAATGAACAAGATAATTAAATCAATGTGTCAACATGGTTATTTCAAAACAATAAATTCCTTAAATACGATACAAAAAAATTACATAAAACTTACAATGTACAACAAATATGTTGTGTAATTTTTATTGTATATTAGGAATTTTGGTTTATAATTTATTTTGTTAAGGTCCGAAGCCGGTTTCTGCTGTGGTTTAGCTTCTTTTGGTATAGGATGATTTGTTCATTCCATTGGGACTTTAACAGTTTCTCCGAAACATCAGAAGCAACGGCTTCTTTATGGTACATCTTCAGTACATCAGCTGTTTTCAATCGTTTAAGGTCATTTAAGCTGCACACGATGCAACACGACCCAACGTTTATACGCGGCTGGCTGGGAGAAGCAGCAGAGAAGCTGGGATGGCTCCAACCGGAAACGCTTCTGCCTGTCGGCGGCAACCACAGCGCATGCACAAGCCACGCCCCCAAGAAAACTGAAAATGGTTAATAGCTTCATTTTTCAGTGGAGCTGGATGACCCTGTCCATAGAAAATACACGGTAAAAATACACATAGGCATAATCAATAGAATGTATGGTCTATGAACTCTCTCAAACAATTGTTAATGTAGACTTTTGCGATATCAGCGCCAGCTATTGAGCGCTTTCTGAATTGCACCTCGCAACGCGAGATAACAGCTGGCGCTAATACCAGAGAGCAATAATGGGTGGATTCACGCTATAACGGATTCCGTGACGGAAGGCATCAACGGCAAGGAATTGTGGTGAAAGGAACACAGATAAAAGGTAGAAAACAGGATGAAAATTTCTTCGCAAGCACGACTCTAGTTTATATGTTAA
This sequence comes from Rhysida immarginata, assembly GCA_023313115.1. Classification (NCBI taxonomy): domain Eukaryota; kingdom Metazoa; phylum Arthropoda; class Chilopoda; order Scolopendromorpha; family Scolopendridae; genus Rhysida; species Rhysida immarginata. Next base: position 1,675,078 of record JAHWFO010097618.1, read on the forward strand.
TTTTCTAGCAACACCAGCTTTAATTTCAACAAGCATGTATGTGATAGCTTTCACACTTTTAGCACTCACTTTTTTAATTGCCTGTTCGCCATCATCAGATACACCACTGGATTCACCTGACGAAGCAAAGGAATAAGTATCTGAAACTTTAAGGTTTTTATTCCTTGGTATTCTGTTTGAATTAAGATTTTGTTTCATCAGGGAAGCATAAACTTTCTTCTCAAAACACAAAGAATCTCATTTTTCATAAAAAACTTATGTCCCAGAGTATGTAACAGAGTGGACTAATAACAGAGCGGACAATTAAGTCTAAAAGAAGCTTTTTAATAAAAATAAAAAGTAATAATTAAGAAAATAATATTAAATGGAAAAATAATATTAAATTTACTTGTTTATATGCAATTTCAGGAAATAAACTTTTTTTAATCATTAATTTAGATGTAACATAGTGGACATTAAAAAACTCAAATTGACTGAGTCTTACCTTGCTTGTTGACCGTGGAATTCAAAATGACTGACTAAGCATAGAAGTTGTACTACTTAGTCATCTCAAAAGTGTTGCCAGATTCAATTTAATTTATTATTTTATTTTTGAAATGGCTGTAACATAGTGGACATTCCAATGCACAGAAAATGTTGGGACATTAATAAGGAACAATTTTTCTTATTAAAAAAAATATTTTTTAATGAAATTCACTGGTAAAATTATTTTTATGTTAGAGATGCAATGTAATTGATAATTTACATAGGTGTCGTATTTAAACAATTTCTAAAATAATGTTTTAATTCTTATTGATTTGAATTTGGGACATCAAGATTTGCCCTAATTGTTCTTAAAATAAGAAAAAATTAAGACTTTTTAACTCACTTAACTCAAAGCAATAAATACCTGATTACACAAAATTAAATGAAGAATAATTTAAAACGATTATGTTTAATTGATAGCATTTCTGAAATTTTCTGAAAAAAATTCAAAAGTATAGGACATGATTTGCTCATGATTTTCGTGAAAATGACCCATAACTCCACAGATGCTGGCTGTACATGGTGTGAACTATCTTTTTCTGCAAGATTTGCCTCACACGCGGCGAAATATCTGTTGATGCTCTGCAGTGATGAGGCAAGCCAAGAAGAGTTTAGATAAAGACCCGGTATATCACCTAGAATTCATGTTTTTCGTATTTTTCGTAGAATGGATAGCCTTTTTGCTCTGTGTTGTATTGATTGAGTTATTATTTAACCAATTAGGAGTTATAATTTAATTTTTTTTATTGTTCTCTTTACCTTCAAGTGTAATTATCCCGGGCAACGCCGGGTACCTCTGCTAGTGTTAATAATTATGAGGGTAAAAAAATCCACTGTTTTCTGCATTCTCAGTATTTCTTGCCAATAACCTCGGATGAACAATGCCTTAATTGTGGGTTTATTCATCTCCTCAATATAGTATAATAATGAAAAATCAATAAACTTAAATAAAAAGGAACTAAAAAGAGAAGAACGACGAGATCTTTCGTCCTGGCACTCAGGACATCTTCAGGTCATCTGACTTGGTTTAAAGTTTGAGGGCCCTCCCCTTCTTCTTGGACATTTCGCGGTGTTGGGCGTCAGGCAAGATTTGAGGCTTTTTTGCGGAGGAGGACTGACCTGGAAGGTGAGCTGGGCAGGGTGGGATGGAGTTGGCGGTAAAAATATAAACAAAACGAAAACGAAGTTCTTGCAACTTCTATCATTCGGTCTGAATTTTAAACTGCCTGCCTCGTTGAATATTATTGATTATATAGCAGATATACAAGCTGCTTTAACAAAAATCCCTGAAAACAAAAAAGAAATGATAAGAAAAAAGGCAATATTCAGTATACACAAGTTAGCTTCATCGAACAACACGTCAGACTACTCCCAAAAAGAATTAAAAAGACTGAAACGATTCATTAAGGAGAAAGACCTTCACATCACCCCCATAGATAAAGGCAAAAAAATAGTCATTCAACATAAGAAAGAATATATAGACAGCACTATGGAATTTATTAATGACAATACACATTTTCAATCAGAACTACAAGATAAGTCGAAAACCTTCCTAAACAAAACAATCAATCTGCTCTTAAAATGGGAAAAATGTAAAATGATTGACGACAGTACTTACAACAATTTGAGACCAAATAATTCCCTTCCTAATAATTTCTTCTCAATTCCAAAACTACATAAAAACAATAAACCAAGACCTATAACCTCAACAAAAAATTCCGCCACGTACAAATTAGCCCAATATCTGGAAAAAAAATTAACTCCATACTGCAATTTTCTATATGCATGTAAAAATTCCTACCAAGTCAAAACGCAATTAGAAACCATAAAATTAAAAAGTAACTATCAAATTCATACTTTAGATGTTAACAGCATGTATGACCATGTGCCTGTCCCACAGACCTTAAATATCCTCAAACAAATATTACAGACACAACTTGACAGCACCACAATCAACAATCTTAATGAGGGTGTAAAATTATGCTTAGATAACAACCAATTCACATTCGACAATAAATTATTCTCTCAGACACAGGGCCTACCAATGGGAAGCCCCCTGAGCCCCCTTCTTGCCAACTTGTATGCACATAATGTGGAATACGAATTAATAAACAAATCAGAACTCAAATCAAAAATAGTGTGCTCGATAAGATACGTAGATGATATCTTAATAATCACAAAAGACTACAATATTCAAAACATTGTAGATAATTTGCAATCTAATTCCTCCTTCCAATTCACTACAACCGCAATAAATAATAACCAGCTCATTTTCCTAGATCTTTTAATCACTCGCCACAATAACAGGATGATATTTGATTTATATGAAAAACCCACACACGGTACCATAACCATCAACTATAACTCTTATCAACCTTACCACCACAAAATGAACATCATTAAGAATCATCTCGTATATACAACCTCTGCTCTCCCATCAATATTCATAAAAAAATAGATATGTTTTCGGAAAAATTGGAAAAAAATGGCTATCCAAAACAAATTCTGACAAAATGCGTCAACGAATTTTTACACAGTCCAAATAGGAAAAATATGAATCCTGTGGAAAATAAACAAACGGATAACAAAAAAGAAAAAATTAAATTCTCTTTTCAATACCACCATAAACTAAATCGTGACATCAAAAAATTTTTCAATGATACCGTAGTCCAACCAGTATTTCGCAACCCAAACTCTCTTTTTAACAGCCTAGTCAAATTAAACACATCACCTCCAGTCCTGGAAAAAACTCAGAACTCATTTACAATATACCATGCTCACAATGCAACAAATCGTACACAGGTCAGACGAAAAGACGATTAGAAACACGTATTCATGAACATCAAAATGCATGCAGAACAAAAGATTTCAACAATCCCATTGCTCTCCATGCTTACACAAATGATCACCCAATAGCATGGAACCAGGTAGCTATATTAAAGAGAGAGCAAAATTATATAAAAAGAGTGATCAAAGAATCAATTTACATAAAAAAAAGATAATAACAATTTGGCAAGTTGTTCTTATCAAGTTCACCCAAATTGGCAATTAATTTTATAATTCAATCTACTCTCATATCAATATCTACTTTCTTATCAAATCCACCCAAATTTTGGTAGTAATTCTATAATTAGATCTATTTTTCATTTCAATATTTAAACTGATTTTAAGTTCGATTACTTTCGTTTCGCTTTATTTACATTTTTACCGCCAACTCCATCCCACCCTGCCCATCTCACCCCCCAGGTCAGTCCTCCTCCCCAAAAAAGCCACAAATCTTGCCTGACACCCAACACCGCGAAATGTCCAAGAAGAAGGGGGAAGGCCCTCAAACTTTAAACCAAGCCAGATGACCTGAAGATGTCCTGAGTGCCAGGACGAAAGATCTCGTCGTTCTTCTCTTTTTAGTTCCTTTTTATTTATGTTTCTTGATTTTTCATTATTATACTATGTTGAGCAGATGAATAAACCCACAATTAAGACATTGAGTCAAAGACATCTGCATAATTATCTCATCATTGTACTCGGATGAACAGTTCGAAAAATTTTATGGCCATTTATTTTGGACCATTTTCGAAAGGAACATCGTTTAACGTACCATTATACAAATCACTTTTGTATTAAAATGCACATTACCTTAGTTGGTTTCATTTGTGCTGCAATTTTGCAGCGGGTTTTCCTAGTTTCTAATAATACACTTCTAACATGATTTATACAGGGTGATTCTGAAAACGTGTGTATAACTGTAAGCAATGACAGAGGTGACCAGAATGAACATTTTCTTTTAATAAAATGTAGGTTCGCAAGTACATTGTTCAGGAATTATCAAGTTTTATGTTTATTGCTTGACTTACAATCCGTTTCTGCAGGAAACTCTCCACGAGCTCTTCGATAAAATCCCTCTGGATGTTCGACAAAACGTGTGATACATGCATGATGGAGCTCCGGCACACTTCGCTTGGACAGTATGCCAGGTGGATAAGGTATGACAGGTATGCTTGGACAGTATGCTTGACATTCTGTATGTCAGGTGGATAAGCATTGATTAAACAAGACAAGAACTGAAAAGGGTGAAATTAAAATTTTGTTTAGTAAACAAAATTTGGTAGAAAAAATAGCAATGTCACTTTAAACTTTGACAATGTACGCCCGAGTGAAAAGTAAATATAAAGTCAGTCTGTCCAATTTGGTTCAAACCGCACCCAACTTGAAATGCGATGACGAAAGTTCGAAGAGGCGAATATCGATTCCCGTGGCACTTGTAAGCAGAAGCCCGTGGTCGAGTAATTTATTATAATTATGTTAGGTAAAAGACTGCGCTAGTGAATTATACTATTCACAAAGTTTATGATAATTTAGGGTTTATCCCACTTACATAAAAGATACCTCCGCTTAAACAGGCCCGGCCTAGAGGAAAGAATAGGCACTTAGACTGACTTAACAATTTAACATATACTGTTTATTCAATATTCAACAAATGTATATAAAACAATATTGTATGGAAGGTAATGCAAATGATAAAAATAATTTAAGATATGAATTTCAACTTGGTCAAGCTCCAATTAAGATTCAAATAAAATAATACAATTTGTAAGTAAGAAATGACTTGTGGCAATTTGACTAATAATACGTTTCAATGAGTGATCACAATTCCAAATAATAACTTAGTAATTAAATTATGTGGCATACAACAGAATGACTATCAATTAAGGGTTCTTTAGACTAAACTTACAAGACAATGATCAAAAGTTCTGGGTATAACAATAATGATAAATTGGCTATAGTAGTATGTAAATTAGATATGATTGTATTTCTCAATTCTTCGATTATATAATTTATATCTCAAGGAAATTCGGATTATACTGAATTTAGAATTACAAAGTGATAACAATGTTCAACAGAAACTCTAATTATAAATAGTTCTATTTCTCTCGGAATGTAAAATACAAATATGGCTTTAATAGCTCCGAAATAATAATGAATGTAAACTACTGACTGAGCAATCTGCTACATTGTTACTGAATAAAGATCTGAACGTAAGACTTTAATAAATACAACTAAACAATTAACTGGATAAAATACAGAATTTAGATTAAATTAATCAGGGTTCTTTACGTATAATATGACTGTTCTAAGTTACGTTATAATTGTCCTTCCCGCTGTTTGATAGAATAATTCTTTCCCAAAATATGGATGTAATATATAAAATAGAAGGAATGAAATCATGTGAGGAATTAAAGAATTGGCCATTGAGACATTAAATTGGAAAAGGGCTATACCGTGTCTTCTCAATCTGTCCGCTCTTAGATCTCTCTCATCCTCTCTGCTACAACAGCTTGGCGGGAGGGGGGTCGTCCTCTTCCAACGGAGTGGCTCACAGGAAGATCGTCTCTGACTTCTTGTACTGGAACTGGGTACTCCACGGGGCTCGGTACACATTCTTGCAACATCCCTCGCAAACCATGAAATTACTGTAATTGATGACGCTTGTTCTCAGCTCGATAGAGTTTCCTCAAACCACCTCGATAACGCGAGCTAACTAAATTTCAACTTATCGGTTACATTTTCATAAACTACAACTCAAACTGGATTAATACTAAAATTTTAAACTTCCCATCTGGAATCCTAGGATTACCAGATGGAGGCCGAATTAGTATATAAATTTATGAGTAGTTCGCCGCACACTCGGCTACGGGAATCGTTACATTGCTACTGACTAAAATCTTTCACTTAGCATAACTGAACTAATAATTTCGATTTTCGATAGCCAATCAAACTTCGGCATCCAAGTGATCATTCCCTGTCTCCTTTCTCTCTTCAAAATCCAAAGTTCAATCGTTACATTCATCTTTCTTGCTTTCTATCTGTTCATCCGGTTTCCGATTCACTTGTCCTACTCTGGCCATACTATTTCGAACCTTGAATATGATTCTAATGATCAAAACAAAGCTGTGTAAACTGACTCTTACTTTCTCCTTCTGACAAACCTTAAAACTTGGCTTCTTATTAACAGCTCCTTACACCCACGCATAAAAAATATTTAAAACAATTAATAACTTTATTTAATCTTTCTCTACATAAAACTCTTCTAAACTTTACATAAACTTTTAACTTCTGACTCTAATTAGACAATCCTGAACGCGAATAATAAAATAGCTCATTTGCATAAATAATCTGAATATTCAAATTCTAGCTAATTAATTCTCAAAACCTTACAAATACCTCCCCCTGCAAGAAAAGCCTCGCCCCGAGGCGGTACCTTTACCTGAAATCCTCTGGGCGGTCTTGCTTCTCCGCAGCATCTTCCATGATGAAGCGAGCCAGATCGAGTCGACGCCGGCAAGCCTACATCTCAAATGGCAACTAAAAATACTCAAAAGAAATTATTTACTGATAATGTATAATATAAGCAATTTCCTTTAACAAGAAAAATCGGTTAGGCAGTTCCTAACTATCATGAAATACTAAGGTATTATAAAGTGTATAAGGACACCAAAAATATGTAACTTAATTACTACTTAAATATAAATGAAACTATAGGCCTTCTTAACGAAAATTTTGTGCACAACATTGGAAGTTTCTTATCACACAGTTCAAAAGTTCTTAATACTCTATATAGTTCTTTCTCAATACACAATTCACTATAGTTCAAACACAACATAAAGTTCACTGGAATTCACTGAATACGGGAATTCAATACTATGTTAGAAAACACAAAGCAAAATATTACTTAAGAAATACTTCAAAGTACTTGATAATTTGTGGCACAAACTTGCTTCCTGAACAGGGAAAGTCATAAAGTTCAAGTTTCTTCTCTTCCGCGTTGGATCTCCGGTTTCTGGATCAGGAACAATCTCAGGCGTCCTTCACTGGCATCGTCTACCTTGAGGGTGTGGTCCTCAAGCGTCAGTTGACGTGCGGTGTCGGTTGACTCGGGAGATTCGTCAGCTTTTCCTAAAAGCCAACTCATTCCAATTGTCTCGGCCAATTTAAAAATTTTTTATTAAAGAATAGAAAAAGAATAGAGAATAAATGGAGTAAATGTTGTATTCCCATATATATTTTTGTTCAAGGTTTAAATGTGTTCGATACTAAATTTCTATTCAAAGCAATAAATAAATGGATTAATATGTGCATGTAATCTTTTACTAATTCTAATTTTCATATAAATGTATTCGCGCGCAAAATCGGTATTGTGTCGAGGAAGGGGGGGTTCGGAGCTCTAAACAACTCTTGGACAATAGCTCAAGTACAACAATAACACATTAATAGCTAAGCACCCGCCATCCCGTCTTGTCATCTGTAGTGAGCAAGGGGGAGACGTTTACTTATTATTAAGCTAGAGAGTAGATAGGCTAACCCATAGTTTAACAAAAAAAATCAATTCTAAAATTAAAATATCAACTTAAAGAGATGTATTATATATCTTAAGTGTGCATCGATTGCTAATATATTGTCTGGGATAAAATGTAAACATCGTCATAATTTTGTTCAATTTATCATTCATGGAAAATTTTCTTTCTGATAAAATTTCTCTTTAATTATTTCCTTATTCGAGGAAGTTAGATTCTCTCTTCAACGCTACTCCGGGAACAATAGTTAAGACAGGTTCCATTCATAAGGAAAAAGGGTTGACTGGGTTTGTTTAGCTTTCTCTGATTATCAAGGTCACCAGCTGGTCAAGCTTATCAAATGGAATGTCGGGTATAAATCTTGAAAGAAATAAAATTTTTCAAAACTGTTTCTTAAATAATAATAACATATTAACTCTGGAGGAGTGAGGATTTCTTCATTAATTTCCTATTTAGAACATGAATCATTATCTTAGTCTCATAATCGGAAATTTCTCTTAAAACTGAAAGAAAATTTAACTTGAGATGTATAGGGTCTCAATAGATGGCGTTACTTCCTGAGGCTCTTCTTGTTCGAACCTTCCATTACGTTTTCCTGCTCGGACCAGCCGAAAACAAAACAACGTATTATTCATACACGGCCACAAGGAATATTACCATCACTACTAAACGTTTCTATTAGGAATGAGTGTTTGTTTCATGTAATTACTTTAATAATGAGAAATACATGCTTGTATAACTATAAGATCGATCTCGCGCCATGCGGCGAATGGAGAACAAAGACTTTGAAATGAATACATCAGCGATGTGTGCTTTGACCTACGCTATTATGACAATAGCTGAACTAATTTGTACTGGTGGTTCTAAATCGAATCTTCTCATTCTTCTTGGCTACTTCTGAAGAGATAATATTTCGGTCGTGCTAATGAATCGCCGGAGCACTACGAAGTCTTGCCGCGGGGTGCGGCCTCCACCACGTTTCACGGGGGTTTTCTTATCAACCTCCGGGTAACAGTAACGATGGAATGCGTCCCCTTGGATCGTTCCTTCCACTCATGATATCAGCACATTCTGATGTCCAGGCATCCAGGTAGGCCAAATATTTATTTACCAAGATTTAATTTCTGCTTAACTACTCTGAAAAATATTACTGTTCCAATGCTAAAACGGTCTCTTTGATCTTTCCTTAGGAATGAAGATCGGAGTGGCTCAGATCTAAACGAAAAATACAACTCTGTTTCAATTGCATCTGTGCATGTTGGGAACTAATAATAAAGTTTATAACTTAACATTAAAATGGGCTAAAACTCCTCAATTTGTCTTACAAAAAAAAATTTTTTTAACTTCTTAAATATGATTCAGGGATCTTTAGCTCCTTTAAGTGTGACCTCTACAATCTATCCATGTGTATACAAAATAATAGGGTTCATTAAAGATACAAAATTACTATCGCATAATTGATAATCTATACCCCTTTTAAGTAGGTGACTTTACTGTTAAATGAAGTGTTAATGAGGATATGTCTGCTAAAATACTTCCAAAATGTTATAGCAATCGGTTCTTCTGATTGTTCTCACAAATCTAAGACAAAGTGTGACACATGCATTAGGGTTTATACAATTTTATGTGTAAACAGTAAGGTTTAAGGACGAGGGTGGGGTCGCGAGTCCCACCCACGAACTTTGAACTCACTGAAAAAAATTCTCTCAACTGATTATGGGTTAGCTTCTCTCTCGCTCTCCGTTACTCTAACGAGGGTTGAAGAGGGGGGGGGGGCGACGTCTCGCAACCTCTCTACAATGTATCGGGTCCGCTCCATAGCTGCAGTCTATGAGGAACTATTAAAATTTCAACACTTCTCAGGCCTTCAGATTTGCTTAGTCCTAACTCACTATATCAATTGTATACTAAGGCCTGAAAGTTATATCTCCAGGTGTATGAATCACATTTCTTCACTCGGGAAAACAATCTGTTTTGTTTCACAGTTTCTGGGTGATTGCTCGATTCTGTAATTCTTAATTTCGCTCCAACCATAAGAAAATTTCTCGGGAACTACCCCTTCGACACAATACTGTTACTTAATTCTAAATTGTCTGTTAAATTATAACGATGCGCACACGCTCGCATGAGCAACATTATTAAATGCCAAAACTAGTCCGAAAAAACATTACTCATCAGCTTCTTCGGGATGACCACGAAAAGGACATAGATTGTAATTCAACTCCTCAAAAAAAATTTATATATAATACCATGTCCAAGTCGCCACCTCCCAAAAGTTTACACCTGTATCCCACTAACCTTAGTAGTAGGTAACAGGCAACTCCAGAAGGCAACGGCTTTCCTGTTTAACTAAACGGTTTAATTTTCTAATGATTAATATCACAAAATGTTGCTATTACTTCTGTACTATCCTATCTGTATCACCAAATATTCCATAGTCATAAACTTCAACTCTCTGGAATCAATACGATTCAAAGTCAATCCAAGGACCATAATAATGTTCATTATAAGGTAAGTTTCTCATAATGTAAATTAAAAAACTACAATGCAGCTACTGTTCTGACGCACTACTGCTCTTCTCATTAATTCTGCGCATTATCCTTGGGTAAAACCTAAATGCTCGTAGACTATGGCTCTAATTACACAATGCTGCATTTAAAAAAAAATTTCATGTTGATTTAATTCTGAATGGTGATTTTGAAAGTACTTTTCATGCTGATTTTAAATCTGTTTTCAGTTTCACTGTATCACGTCAGGATTTTTCACAAATGATTAAACTATTTTCTTTGTCGTGTAAATTTTGTTTACTTCACTAATCAATTTTTTGTTACATACAATTACCAATAAGAGCAAAAGGAATAATACCATCTGACAAAAAAAGGTAAAACCACTCACATGGTATGTTTCAACACTAAAAATAACCAAGGTTGGAACAATATGCCCTCTATTGAAACTTCCTTTTTCTCGATTTTCTTGACTTATTTGTTGATTGACATTCCCGTTTTAGAATCCAACAAAAATCTGCCATCATATTTGTATTCCATCTACCTTGATATCTTTGCTCCATTTCTTTGATGTCTTGATGGAATCTCTCACCATGCTCTTCACTCAGATCTCCTAAATTCTCGGGGAAATAGTTCAAATGAGAATGTAAAAAATGCACTTTAACACTCATATTGCAACCAAGTCTTTTAAAGTTTTCCAGCATCTTATTAACTTTGGTTTTGTATTGAGGGTCCCTGTAATTTCCTAAAAAACCATCAACAACACACTTAAAACTCTGCCATGCTGCCTTCTCCTTTTTTGTCATGGTTTTTTCAAATTCAGAGTCATTCATCAGTTTACGAATTTGAGGGCCAACAAATATTCCAGCTTTTATCTTTTCAGAAGTTATCTTGGGAAATTTCTTTGAAAGGTACTGGATATTACCTTTGGAGCCATTTGGAGGGGCCATTTGGAGTTACAGCCTTTACAAACTGCTTCATCAACCCCAGTTTAATATGCAAAGGAGGCAATAACACTTTCTTTGGATCTACTAGTGGTTCGTTCAAAATGTTCTTCAAGCCTGGTGCAAGATCCTTTCTTTCTGGCCAAATTTTCACTATCCAGTGCTTTTCCTTTGCTCTACTGTCCCACTCACATAAGAAACATGGCATCTTTGTGTAACCTGCCTGTTGCCCAAGAAGCATGCCGATGATCTTGAAGTCACCACACAGTTGCCACTTGTATTGCTCATATCCAATGCATACCAATAACTTCTTCACATTTTCATACGTTTCCTTTAAATGAACAGAATGAGCAACAGGAATGGAAGCATATAAATTTCCATTGTGAAGCAATACACCTTTTAGACTAGTTTTAGATGAGTCAATGAACAGTCTCCATTCTTCCGGCTTGTGATCCACTCCAAAATACTTAAGAAAATCAGGAATGTTACAGCAATACACGATAGTTTCTTCTTCTGCAAAATATGAAAGTAATTCATGCTCTCTGTGGCGATACCAAGAGAAAAAAGTTCCTGGGCTTAAAAGATTCTTTGCTTTTAATCTTGAACCAAGGAGTTCTGCTCCATCCTTTGTCAAATTTAAATCCCTCACCAAGTCATTGAGCTCTTCGTGTGTGAATAACTGCGGCCTATTTTCTTCTACTTCTGGGGCATAGCACTCATCTTCTTTCAGTACTTCAGCTGCACCAAGTTCAGGGTCACTTTGCTCTGAAACATCTTCAAGAGTATCTGGTGGTGTTGGCACAGGAATGTCATCACTGTGTGGAATTGGTCTCAGTGCTAATGGTAGGTTAGGATATATTATGCCCTTTTTATTTTTTGCATTATATCCATCTACCTTGACAATGCAGAAATAACAGTCACTGAGGTGATTCTGAGGTTCTCTCCATACCATAGGCACACCAAAACCCATTGAACTTCTTTTTCCATTTTTCCAATGTCGCAATCCCTCAATGCAGTTCCGGCACACTGTATGGGGAGCCCAAGGCTTGTCCTGGTCTCCTAACTTCATGCCAAAATAAGCATGATATGCATTTATAACAAAAGGAGTTATATTTTGTCTCTTCTTTGCAGGAATAAAGCTGCCACAGATATAGCAAAATATATCAGGATTATTTACACAACTACGTCTACTGGCACTCATTTTGGCTGGTATAACTGCTTAAACTTAAACACTGTTCACTATATATACTGTTCTTATAACAAAAACAAGCTTGTAATAGTAATTGTAACCATAAATCAGTTCCCAGCTTTAATCAGTAGTCTTTTGTATTTGAAGGAGTCAGGCACCAATATCACGCAATTTCACTAATCTGAAAAAGATAAAATTTAAATATTTCAAAAACTGTACGTGATACAAAAAAAATAATTACATTTTCGAAATCAGCATAAAAAACTGGCATAGAAACATGTATTATCTTCCACTCAGCAAAAATCATGCAGCATAGTGTTATCTTACAGATAAGTTCTGAGAGGGGAGGGGTACCAACAGTCTCCGTAGAGGCTGGGGCGGAAAGGGTTTCTATCAGGGCGGCGACTTTATGGCGTTCGCCGGAGCTCGGTACGTGGTTGTCTTCATTCAGACGAACTTCTTCCCTTTCCACGGGTGCTGGTTGTCTCAATGACTCGTCAATAACGTTAGTGTCATCTCCAGGTGGGTTTCTTACCAACCTTTCAGTGGTTCGTTTATCTTGAACGGACGGCAAAACCCAAGGCACTTCGGGAACGCTTCCTCTCGAACGCAACATATACGGATGGGAGGGGGGTGCATTTACTGCTCTCCTGGCCTCGTTGCTTCCTCCTGGGACGGGTGGTGGCCTCGCGGGCTCCACGTTCGACTCGGCTTCTGGCATCGCATGGGGCGGTAGGAACGAATCCTCTTCGAGACAAGTCGACGGTGCCTGGGGCTCGGGTGGCGCGGCTACTGGAGCTCGGACTCGTCTTTCCCTGCGACGTGGCTCTTGGGGCAGGTCTCCTATCTTCGGCTTTATTCGATTGGCATGGACGACCTTAGTGTTGATACCATTGTTGATAAGTATTGTTGCACAAAACTTGCCTTGCATTGTTGGTCATGAGATATTTCTCATTAATATGCCTTGCCATAACCATGAATATTTATTTTTTATTGATAGCTATTATTTTTCCGAAATCTGAGTAGACAGTGACCTTCATCATGCTCTGAAGGTCAAGTATGCAAAATTTTTTCAAGATCCGAATAAAACTGTAGATTTGTATAAAAAAACAAACAAACCCACCCACAAACCCACAAACATCCTTCTTTATACTGTATATAGATAGACTAGCAAAGGTACCCGACTTTGCCCAGGATAATTACTCTTGTAGGTAAAGAGAACAATCTCAAAAAATTAAATTAAATTTTGCAATATCTTAAAAATAAGCACATGAAAATGCTTAGAATTAATTCAGTAAAAATTCTTAATTTAAATTCGAAAAAAAAAATTTTAAAGGATGGAACTCTCCAATAGTTTCTTTCTCACGTAATCTTACTTCAGATGTATACTTTATGTTGTTGTAATTTCCACTTTTCTCTCGATGTGTTGAAGCAAAACTTGGCCATTCATCACTTTGTGTAGTATAGCAGTCGCCGATTCTTCTTTTTACTTGCTTCCCAGTTGCTCAATACAGCACGGAACTAAAAGAGTGCTGCCTCTGTCGTGCTTCTTTTTGCCCAGGATAATTACACTTGTAGGTAAAGAGAATAATCTCAAAAAATTAAATTATAACTCTGAATTGGTTAAATAATAACTCAGAGCAAAGGGACTAGCCATTCTACGAAAAATACGAAATACAGGAAGTCTAGGTGATATACCGGAACCAGATATATTAGACTCATTTTTTCTTGCTCTTGGCGTAGAAGCTTTTGCTCTATTCGAAACTCCCGTTGCTCAGATGTTTCAAATGCCCGTATAGCTTTTTCTGTTTTAGTTGCAGACTTTCTCTGACCAATACATCTTCTTTCTCTTTCCTTTTCCTTGATGTAGAAGCTCTAATACCCTCTTGCTCCGTACGAAACTCCCGTTGTTCAGATGTTTCAAATGACCATATAGCTTTTTCTGGTTCAGTTGTAGAGTTTCTCTGACCATTACTCGTTCTTTCTCTTTCCTTTCCAGACACATAAATTTTGCCAGTCGTCTGGATGTTTGATAGGAAGCTAAAGGGAGACACACGTGAATCCTTTGCCTCATCAATAGACGCTGCCTCATTAATGTTCTGTCACTGCATCATTACTTTATGTTCATTATCAATAATTCTTGGAAACGAACGTTCAGTCATCGTATTATCAGCATCTCAGTTTCCAAAATATTCACATTCACACAGAATATAGTCAAAATGTATTTTTATGAAATTGTAACCTTATGTCGTTGATTTCAAAATATTATAATGGGCTCCAATGTAAGTGCCTTTTTTTGCCTCATTGTTGTGGCGACAATGTATCCTTATTCCTTTGATTCTATAATTTTACAATGGGTGCCAATGCAACCTCAATCAGTTTGAGTGACCCCCCCCCCCCCCCTTTGTCTCACAACTCAAAACCAGAATCCAATGCAATGAATTCAAAGACAGCTAGCTCAACCAAATTAATGCTCAAACAAAATCAATATGCATAATCAAGGACATAGGTTAGGTTCTTTTTAAAATGGCAGGCTGTGACTTATTTATTTCAATGAGGAAAGCAAGGTTTGGAATTAAATAAATGTTTTTTATTCAAAGTTAAACAAACCAATGAGATACAAAATTAAATAAAGTCTTAAATCTAAGTAAGAAGAAAGTAGATAGATCTTATCGTAAAGAAGAAAGTTAATATTAATATTTCCCAAGTACTTATAACTAAGATAACATGCAAAATGTGAATAAATGTCAATAAAAATCAATTGCTCTGAGGAAAGAGATAGTATCAATTAAAACTCAATTCTAAGAAAGTTCTCTCAAATAGTTCTGTATTATACCATTCTTTTTGTCATGACAATCAAAATAAATCTTACGCATTTAGATTCATACTACTTACAGTTGCGTAATCTCAAACACCTGCAGACTTGTGATCACTTTTAATCCAAATTAATGCACAAAAACACCTTTTGTGTTAAACAGGCCATAAATTATATCACTTATCACACTGAAGCACAGAAAACACACTGAAGATAATGCGGATCGATTAGTGAGTGAGTCCACTGGAAGTCTCAAAATGTTTGCACTAAGTTCAACAGAAGATCTCTAATATGTAGTTGTCTTCTTCTCTCAATGTCGGGTTCCTAATTATGCCTGTCGCTTGAAGAAAATCACGTTACTTGCTTCCAATTGCTATGAAGAATGTCGGGGTTCCAATTTCCAGTTTCTCGATTCTAATCATGAATGACGACTCTGAAGAATATCAATTGCATACAGGTTGCATTTCAATAATACACAGGGTTCGTTTCTCTTAAGTTCCGTTTCAAAAAAAAACACTATTTCGGGAGTCTCTATATTATAATGTCAAATGTCCAATCGGGAGTCTCTATACCATAATGTCCCAATATTATATTTTTCCACTTATTTTGATGAGCCTGCTCACTCCATAAATTGAACTTAGAAACTAGCCTAACTACTTGGCCAACTGTGGAAGTTACACAGCAGCGTTTTTTGCCAATGCCATTCCTAATCAATTTCCATAGTTTCTGTTGTTCCACTCGAGAGGAGAAAGCGCGGATCCTTCCTCAGCCAACTCTCAAACAGGACTCATAAAGCTGGACTACCTAATACTTAGTCCCTCTATTCCCATATTCACCACTTGTACTTGATGAGCCTGTACGAGCCCCAAAGATTTGGGAAGAGAGGCCACCTGATGGCTTCGACGGGCTACAGAGGTTACGCAGCCACCTCGGCGCATCTTGGCTGACCATCCCCCCCAATCGACCCGGGCGGAGAGCGCTCAGCTTCCCCCTGTCATCGACTCGCCAGTACTCATAAAAGTTTCGGTTTCTCTCTCCTATTTATCGCCTCGCACATATCCGGTCTCCTTTCCTTTTCACAACTTACAAGTTCCAAAGTGAACAAATCGCTAAAATAATAATGATTTCAAACACAATATGAAATCTATGACACAAACAAATCTTAAAAAAAATCAATATATCTATCTATCGAGGAATCCAATGACTAATATCAACAATATTTACTTAAATTCGAAAAGAATGTCTCTTCCTGTCATTGCTCCATCCCTCCCGCTATTTCACAATCGTGTGTCTTCCGATTAATATCCAAATTTATAATCTTAAATTATCCCGACTTGATATATCACTACGTCAAAAACACTTATATTACTTTATTCTTATAAAGAAACTGAATAATACCTTCTATTATTCCTGTGACCAAGTTTATCATAAAAATGAATATATTACCTAACACGTGATAACGTCACAAAATGTTAGGATCACCTGTGCTACTAAATAAGCTACTTGATAACTCTGGCGTAGCTCGGACTTTTTCTTTTTTGGAATAAATGAAATATTAAAAAAAAACATGAAAACGCTTATAATTAATACAGTAAAAATTCTTAATGAAAATTCAGAAAAAAAATTTTTAAAGGCTCGCTATGGATGGACCTCTCCAAAGATGCCAGTACCAGTCTAAATAATTTCTTACTCACGTAATCTTACTTTAAATATACACCTGATGCTGTTGCAATTTCCTTTCTTCTCTCAATGTCTTGAAGCAAAAACTTGACCATTCATCTTGTTTTGTAGTCTAGCAGTCGCTGATTCTTCTAATTACCATTTGCTCAATATAGCACGGAGCTAAAGGATTGCTTCCTCTGTCGTCATTCCACTCTTTCTCAATAGTCTGCTAACTCTCCATTAATTCCGGTTACTAATCATTTTTAAAGATTTTCAAGAAATTGTTAAGTACTAATAATTATTGTTTTTCCGAAATCTGAGACAGACAGTGACTTTCCTCATGCTTTGAAGGTTAAGTATGCAAAATTTCATCAAGATCGTAATAAAATTGTAATTTGCATAAGAAACAAACAAACAAACAAACACACCTACAAACAAACAAACAAACAAACCCACAAACAAACATCCTTCTTTATATATATAGACTAGCAGAGGACCCGGTGTTGCCCGGGATAATTACACTTGTAGGTAAACAGAACAACTTCAAAAAGCTAAATTAAACCTCCAAATTGGTTAAATAATATCTCAATCACTACAATATATAGCGAAGGGACTATCCATTCTAAAATAAATCCGAAAGATAATAATTTTCCACTTCACTGAAAAAATCCATTCTAGGTGATATACCGGGACTTGATTTACCGAAAAAAAATTTTTTAAAGGCTCACAATGGATGGACCTCTCCAAGGATGCCTTCTAGTCTAAATAATTTTTTACTCAAGTAATCTTACTTTAGATGTACACTTGATGATGTTGCAATTTCCTAATTTCTTTCGATGCCTTGAAGCAAAAATTGGCCATTCATCACTTTGTGTATTCTAGCGGTCGCCGATTCTTCTATTTACTTGCTTACCATTTGCTCAATACAGCACGGAGCTAAAGAAGTGCTTCCACTATCGTCTTTCACTCTTCCTCAATAGTCTGCTAACTCATTATCTCAAGTTACTGATCATTTTAAAGATTTTCAAGAAATTCTTAAGCACTAAGAATTCTCTTTTCTACGAATTCTGAGTAACAGGAATTCTATGCATTGAATTCTATATTGCACAAACTTTGCCTTGCATTGTTGGTCATGAAACATATACTGTTGATCCTTGTATAGTGTTGGTGCATTGCGTGTTGACACCATTGTTCCATTGTTGATATCTATTTTTGCACAAACTTTTATTTGCATTGTTGGTCATGAGATATATATTGTTGGTCCGTGCAGAGTGTTTGTGAATTGCGTGTTGATACCATTGTTGATACTTATTGTCGCAAAAACTTTGTCTTACATTATTGGTCATGAGATATTTTTCATTAATATGGCCTGCCATAACCATGAATATCGATTTTTTTTATCAATAATTATTATATTTCCGAAATCTGAGGTAGACAATGACCTTCCTCATGCTTTGAAGGTCATGCATGCGAAATTTTATCAAGATCGGAATAAAACTGTAGATTTGTATAACAAACAAACAAACAAACAAACATACTTCTTTATGTATGTAGAAAGACTAGCAGAGGTACCCGGCGTTGCCCGAGTTAATTACACTTGTATGTAAAGAGATAGATCACAAAAAATTAAATTATAACTCTCAATTACGGGGCCCACACGCATTTCAAATTCAATTCATATTGTTGCAAAGCTGAAATTGTTTCGTATGACGGAAATCATATGTTCTCATTTAATATGCTTTGTCCATCGAAAGTTGGAATGGGCGTGTCTAGTTAAATTTCCAATCTCATTTGTTAGACATTTTGTGAAAGTAGAATTAACAATATTTAACAACTGAAATTGGAAGCTTAACTGGACGCTCCTTTTCCAACTTTCATTGGAAAGATTTTAGGAGCTTTAGGAAAAAGCTTGTTATAAGTATACACGCTTGGTCTGTATGTTTTTCGGCTATCCGTCCGTCCGTGTCACGGTTATTTTATCGTTAGAGCGATCGTTTGAAGGATGGGAGCGAGCACGAAGCGATGGAGGTTAGGTTTCGTTTGGTTTATTTGGTACCCGCTTTGGCCACCCGGGTAGGCACAAATCCACCAGAAAATAAACCCTCTCTCTCCCACTTTTGAAGTGGAGAGGCAGATGGTATTGCCTCCACGGGATTAAGATCTAAAAAGATCTTACAGGCGTATACTATTTTTTCATATTCAATTGCTAAAGCGTTTCTATGTTACCATCTACTATTGAAGCAAGTGATTAACTACTACTGATTAGCAATATGCCTCACAGCATTTAGTTTATCTATGGCCATTTCAGGACGGCGTTATATGGGCCGTAAATTTTGCCTCGCAAGGGGTTCTTTAACATGCAGCCGGCCAACGTCTACACGGGACCAACGGCTTTACTTCCCTTCTGAAGGAAGTGCGTGATCTCAGGATTTTCCTCCTGAAAAAATCCTCGTCGTCCTCGGCCGGGAACGAACCCGCGTCCTCGGGCATCAGAGAAGCGATGGAAGAAAGCAGCGTCTGTTCGAGTTAAAAACTGTGGCGCCATCTATTGCCAGTATCGGCAATATTCCGCAATCTATAGATAATAATAGTATCAAAATTAATTGTAAAAAGGCGAGCAAGAAGGGTCATAGGAGTGGGGGTGTGGCGGCTGAAGAAAATTTGCGAGAGCGAGTCAAAAGTAATAGGAGAGGGGTGAGCGGAAATTTCGAGCTTGTGGACGCAAGGAGTAATGGGGCGTGTGGAATCCACGGAATATTGTCAGCGTTGAGAATGATGTAAAGAGAGAGTGGAGAGGCGATTGGAATTTGCTTTCCTTACGTGGAAGCTATTCTTGTGTAGAAGCCACCTCTTCCGAACTTTTAAGCCACGACGTTGTTAATGTGTTTCGCCGGTCCTGTTCTCATTTTAAACTTTTGCAGAGTTGGAGATATTCGCCAACATCGTACCAAGCCTACGTTATTAAAATTGCTCGACAGCATGTGAATAGCTGTATTGACTACAAGAGACAACGAGAAACCGCATATGAATGCAGATAGCGTCGCTTCGGAGCAAGCGTTCATTGTTAGTTGTCTGCAAGCCACACTGAGCTTACAGGCCCAAACTACAAGGGAAATTCTAAACCGCATATTGAGCACCGTACCGACTCTTCCCCGGCCAACTTCGGAGGTTTTCTCTACCAATCCCGGAACGGCCCTAACTGTACCGACAGATGCTCCTAGCCGGGTACAGAGTCTTTTCCGGAAAAATCTGCACTACACGGCAGGCCATAATTTCAACAAAACCCTTATCATTGCCCCGTGGAATTTTCAAGCCTTTGCTGAGGAAGGAATAGCCTGCATCGCATAAGATTCCAGGTAAGCTCACTATTCCCTCAAATCTGTCGTTAATCGGCTCTGCTCTATTTCAAACTGTCGCCACGCTACGCTCATTAGCTTGTTCCACGTTTAATGCTGTTCTTGCTGGCTGTTCAAAACATTCATAGTAGCATTTTCTTATTAGGAGCTTTAGCAAAAAGCTACTTACAAGAATGCGCCCTTGGTCTATACGTTTATCTGGCCGTCCGCCGTTTGCACGATAACTTGAAAACGGATTAACTTTTCAAATTCTGTTTTCAGAAATATGACTATCAAAGTCTTAGCTCGGCCGTGTCAACTTTTCAGGTTTTTTCGTGGACCCCTTCAAGTCGAATTCACGTGCTAAAACAGTGAGTGTAAAGAATACAAAGATAATGACCTGTCATATAACAATCGGTTTGTCAAAAATGAATTTATTGTTACTTTCTGTTCAACTTTTAAGCATTATTGACATCGATACGCCACGTGAAATTGCTTTGTCGACGCACGACTGCTCATAAATTAGAGAGTTAGTTTTTTTGCGTTACGAGAAATTTTTCGTACGAAAACGAAAAATTATGCGTCACTTCTGTTAAATATTTTTCGTAACGCACGAGCATGAATGTTCAGAGAACAACCATTCGTTATTTAAATATATGTATACATTAGCGTATACATTTAAACAACGAATGGTTGTTTTATGTACAGCCATGCTCGCGCATTACGAAACATTTCTCGTAACGAAAAAAAATTAACTCTCTATTATATCATTAAGTAGCGGAAGAATGGAGCTACAGCGTGGTTATAATTAAAGTGACACCAGTTTGACGAAACTTGAGATATATGTTATACACACCATGGGGAAGAGAATTTTGCAATAAAAAAATTAGTTCACATTTTGACCGCTACGTCCAAATATGGCGCTGGTCATGTAAGAAACTATCTGAGTATTTTTACTTAATCAGAGACCTTATGCAAATGAGATGTAAAATTAGAAAAGCTTTAAAATGATAGTGAAATTAAATGTAAAGTCATTCTTCATGATGGCTTTATCTAACAAGAATGATTTTACCGCCAAAGCGGATAAAGGGAGCACATTTTCTATTTATAGCATCGTACATGGATATATAGAATTAACCAACATTTTAAAACACTTGAGAGTAAATAAATAAATATGAAAACTAAATTGTAAATTACTATTTAAATAGGCTAACGTATAGAGAGAATTTAAAAGAATAAACTTGAAGAATGAAAGGTAAATGGAGAGTGAAGTTATTCCTCATACACTTAAAAAAAAAAAGTTCTTTAATTTGTAAGAATTCTCACATAATGTTAATCGAAGTGAGCCTCAATTGCTGAAGCGTTATGTGTAAGCATCTATTAGATTTTCATATTAAATTACTAAAGTCTTATTGAAGCAAGCGATTAACTACTATTAAATTAATTAGCAATGAGTTTTAGATACCATTAAGCCTAAGAGTACTATACTCTTGATTCAAATAAGCTATGGATAACAAAAGATCTAATAACGCGTAAGGAGTTGGTTGATATATTACACGCCATATCTTAGCATTAAAAGTTCTATAAATTCTGTATTGTACAATTAGGGCACGTGCTACAAAACCAATTGCCACTATCATTATTTACTCGTGATAGTCACTCATGGAACGTTGTTACGAGTCGTTTGATATATTACATGCCATATCTTAGCATTGA